>CAUYQG010193786.1:0-21095 GCA_963574415.1 Tarsius wallacei
CCTGCAGAATCAGCTCCTGCACTAGACGGGAGTCCGGTGTATCGGCTCCTGCACTAGACAGGAGTCTAATCTCTTTGTTCCCCAGGAATAATCGCCGACGCCACCACACCTTCCAGGGACACTCTAAATCTCTCCGCGGGGACTAGTCCCCCGCACTTATATTACACTATCCCAATTCTAACAGAGAAAAGGTCTAACTCAAAGAAATCATAGCCCAGAGAAAAGGTCAACAAAATGTAGCTATATTTGAAATGATTCTTACACATGCGACACATATAAATCATTTCTCCAAATATTAGAGTGAATTTTATAACACATATGCTAATTCTGAAAGTTCTTTCATGGCAGAAGAAAAACTCAGTGTTGCACACTATTAAATAGCTTTAAGGTCAACTTTACCTATAAACATCGTCACTAATTTATAAGTTGGAGAAATAGATCTGAAGTTGCTCTGCACTTGTATTCTGTCCAGCTTCCGTACTCTTCACAAAGATAACCTCATGGTTTGCTCCCTTACTTCTTTCAGGTTTCTGTTCAAATATTGCCCTTTCAGGGAGGTCTTTCCTAATGACTCATCTAAAGCAGAAAACCCTCCATCACCATTCACCCTCTCCCTTGCTTATTTTCCTCCTAGTACTTACCATAGCCGACAATATACAATATAGTTATGTGTCTACTTTCTGTTCTCCCTAACAAGAGCATACATTCCAGAGGACAAGAATTTTATCTTTTTCACACTGTACCTCCAGTCAGTAAAGAAGTTGAATGAAAATAGGGCTGTTGAGTGAATTCTGTAGTCTCTATTCACTGAACTAAAACATGAACCCTATCTGTTTAGGAAAAAATATATAATAACCATCAACAGTACCGACTCCAACAACAAAAAAGCTTTCTTACAAAAATACAAACCAAGTAATATTGGTTTGTGGGTATTTGAAAGTCTCAGGTACAAAAAAGATCATCTCTAAAAGACAAGGCACAAAAACAATTCTTCTAAAGAAAATATATTCCTCAGCATCCTAGAGCATGTCTTACCTGAAGTAATTATTCCATCATTACTTGTAATAATAATTGCTTTTAATATGTTTATTTGCCAACATATTGTGTGTCAAGTAAAATAAATATTTTTAACTGCCTAGAGTTCCATTTTGTTTAATTTTGAAAAATAAAATTGCTTCAAAATAAGTATGTCATAAATCAATAATTTAAAGTATAAAGTAAAAATTCACACAGGTTTATTTTATTCTCCATCTAAAGGATAATTATTTGACTTTGAAGCATTTACTTAAAATTTTATACTTAAACATCAATAAGGATACCTGATCTCAAACCAGGTGAAGTGGGGACCAAAGGGAGGCCCAAACTTTACCTGTACAATGACCACTTGTATACCTAAATCTGAATTGTACCCCACATCTTTAAAATAAAATAAAAAATTTAATTTACATTTACAGCTAAGAGTTAATGATGTTAACAGAAAAACTTATTTCGGAAAAATTAAGTATATACATACAATTTCCACTTACTTTTACAACAGTATATTTTTAGAAATAAATTCTTTACTCTTCTAGGTCTCAAAATAAATTACACAATAAAAGTTACATATAATTGCGAATATACAGTTTAGCAAAAAAGAGAAACACTATCACAGAGTACCCTCTAATACCAAGTGATGAGAAATCAGTAACAGTATCAAATATTTAACAATTATGCTTCAGTAAATATTTATTATGACATTGTAGAAATTTAAAGATAAATTCTGGCCTTGGCATTCTTGGATTTGGCATTGGGGTTTTCAACATTTGTGAGATCTGCAAAGGTTTGTTTTAGGTAACAATTTGTAATTTTGCGTTGACCTTATTTTGAAACATATACCAACAGTTTGCCATGGAAGGAGATACTTGAATATCCAATATCCCTGTATCAGTGAGTGACATTTTGCTAAGGCCTCTGGTTCTATGACTCTCCAGAACCAGGGATCTACACTCACTGTACTCTACCTATACACTTGAATGAGGCCACAGTAGACCAATCATCCTCCTCATCACCATCATCAACCAGGGCAGTAATCCTACTCATACGAATCCTACTCATACTGACCATAATGAACATTCAGGGGTCACACATAACAAACACTGCAAGGTGTACAACCCTTGAAAAACACTGCATAGAACCTATGAAGCAGAAGCTCAAAAAGAATTTGAAGATCATTTAAGCTAAACTGATCCTCTCATTCATCAGATGAAGAAAGAGAGGCTCACAGATGTCGCCTTCTTCAAAATAAGACAAATTCATAATGTTGGAGTCAAGTCTGGAACACAATCTGATTTCACTCTAATGTTCACATTAGAATTCCATGCTGGTTTTATAATAAGCACAGTACTTAAATGATTTTTAAAAATTGCTTATCATAATATTAACTGACAAAGAGGGCATGAAATTATCTCTACAATATAATCTAAATGACATTAGAAAAAACATTTAAATAAAAAGTCAAAATGTTAAAACTCTGATTACTGATATTTGAGTAAGTATATGCTTATTTTATTATTTGTCTTCTTTTCTTTCTTTTATATGCTTTGCATATTTTCTAAAATGCGCAACTGCTACCTACAGAATCAGAAACAACAACAACAACAAAAAACTAGAGAGATAAATGTGTCGTTAAAAGCTGGCTTGCAACTTGCAAAAGAAAACAAATTTGCTGTTAAGCATGCAACGTTAAAATATTACACTAGTTAGTCAGGTGTGGTGGCTCACACACGTAACCCCAGTATTTTGAGAAGCTGATGTGGAAAGATTGCCTGAGCCCAGCCTGGGCAATATAGCAAGACTCATCTCTACCAAAAAATTAGCCAGGTATGGTGGCACATGCCTATAGTCCCAGCTTCTCTAGAGGCTGAGGCAGGAGAATGGTTTGAGACCAGAAGTTGAGGCTGCAGTGAGCTATGACTACACCACAATCCTGGGCAACAGAGCCAGATTCTGTCGATAATAAAACTTAAAAAAATTTTAATAATAAAAATACTTCACTAGTTAAATAAAACAACTGCACTGTTTCTGAGTGGAAAATATTGAGTGGGCAAATGGAAGTATAACCACATGGTAATTTTAGAAGCACTTACAAACTTAAGTGTTAGAAAAATATCAGTAAAATATACCTTACTATGAATTTGTTATTACTGCTTTATTTACAAGAGGAGCAGGTACTTAATGTTAAATACAAATGAAGCAGACCCTGACCTCCACCTCTCTTTCTGCTTGCCAATATGAATTTAATAAGCAGAATGTGAAAATTTAATCTCTAATTAGCAAGATTTCATTTACTTCATTTTCTAACATTCTCTGAGTTACTAGAGGTAATTGAGCTTAGATGTTTTATTACATACATATATATCCAGAGTTCATTTAGGGCTGGAATATCATCATATGTTGTCACTGATTTGGAGCCCAATACACAGAATATGCATAATCGCTTCCAACTCCTTATGTCTGCTAAATATCTGACAGTTCCAAGAGAGACTCTCACTGGAGACTACCCAATTAGCTGAGTTTCTCACTATCCCTTGACCTATGTCAAACTCTTGCTTTTGACTCATACCCTGCCTTTCCCAACCGTTCTCCTCCATGAGTAAGGAGTCTACCCTGTCTATGAAATATCCTTGACTTACAAAGCCCTTATAGCCTCTCCTCCAAACTCATTTAAAACTACCAAGTCAGCATTTTAAAAGTGCATAGTGTTCTCTAGTGATTTCAGTTTGTTAATTTTATTTTCTAAAGTAGACTGTCAATTTCTTGGGGACACAGGAGTGAACAGCATAAGAATCTCACAAAGGCAGAAAACAACAAAACAAAACAAAACAAAAAACCTAGATATGATACCAGGGCAAGCATTAGAAATCACTGACGATTTTAATTGGTAAAATTCTATAAGATCCTGCTGCTAGCATAAGAAATTTAGTAGTAAAAAAGAAACAATGCTGGGTTTTGAGTGAGAAAGTGACCTGGGAAGGCAGAATTTAAATTAAATAAACTCAGCTGCAGTGAACAAAATGTACTGAAGGCGAGGTGGGCAACCTGACTTCACACACAGAGCAGGGAAATGAGAATTGGGTATTTGGTTTCATCCTGGTTTAACTTGGGTAGATATCACATAATTGTCTTGTATGCCTCTGTCCCTATGTTTCAAACGAGACACCCAGTTACCTCATTTTTCTAGCCTTAAACCCACTGATATGAATTCTGAGATCACATCAGATGATCAGATAAAAGGCTCTTTCAGTTGTTCAGCTCTGAGGCAAAGGCAAGGCAATGGGGAAGATTAGCTGAGTACGAAAAACTCCAAAAGAACAATCAACAGGACTTAATGGCTGAATGGATTGCGAAATGGGAAAACTGGAAGAATCAAAGATGATTTTATGATGTCAAACTGAGTGGCTGAGATAAAATGTGGACGAGAGATACACTGAAAGGGAAAGCTCACTGTCCTATTCTGCCCTCTTCAAAGCAAGGCATACTTAGCTTTCTCTCTCTGTTGCTCTATGTGTAATCTCAAGAGTTAAGTAAGTCTCATAGAAGCTGTGGTTACCAGTAAAAAATCAGGAACAGCCGGACTCGGTGGCTCACCCTGTAATCCCGCGCCTTGGGAGGTTGAGGTGAGTGGATTGCCTGAGCCCGCAGGTTCGAGACCTGCCTGGGCAACTTGGCGAGACCTCATCTCTACAATAAATCAAAAAATTAGCCGGGTGTGGTAGCGCGCGCCTGTAGTTACAGCTACTTGGAAGGCTGAGGCGGAAGGATCACTCAGCAGGTTGAGGCTGCGGTGGCCGGGAGCGGCCACTGCACTCCAGTCTGGGTGACAGAGTGAGACTCCAACTCAAAATTAGTATAAGCATTGCTTTTAAGATAACACCTAAAAGTACATGGTTTCATTTTTTGGTGGTTCTGGAATCTCTTAATAACTACTTATGCTTTTCACTGCTATTTCTTGCCTCACCAAGCTAGCTGGGACCTCCAACATGATGGCAAACAGGAGCAGTGAGAGCAGACATCTTGGTCTGTTCCCAAACCTACTAGGAAGCATTCGTTTGGCCTTTTGCCATGAAGTACAGTGTTAATTCCAGGGTTTTCAAGGAGGCGGTCACCTTCAATTCCTAAATGCTGAGCATTTTTTATCATACACGAATGCTAAATTTAGCCAAATTCTTTTTCTGCATCCACTAGGATAATCAAATTTTTCTTCTTCTTTGCTTTGTTGATATAGTGAATTACATTGACATTTGAGTGTTGATTGAGCCATACGTTCCCAAGATAAACTCTACTTGGTCATAATGTAATTATTATTTTTACTTTTTGCTGGATTTCATTTACTAATATCTTAAAGATTTGTGGGTCTATATTCATAAAGGATATTGTTTTCCTTTTTTTTTCTGTTTTATGTTCATGTAATGTCTTTGGTATCGGGGTAATATTGGCTTCATAAATTAAATTTGAATGTGTTCCTTTCTCTTTCATTTTCTAGAAGTTTGTACAGAATTGGAATTGTTTCTTCATTGGTAGACTACACCAGTGAAGCCAACTGGGCCCGAAGATTTCTATGTTGGAAAATTTTAAATAACAAATTCAATTTTTTTTTTTAACATTTATAGAACCATTAAGGTAATCTTGTTTCTTTAAGCGAACTTAGTAATTTTACACATCAATAAATTTGTTTCATGTAACTTGCCAAATACATAGAAATATGTTTGTTTATAATATTGCTATATTTGTTGTTTATAATATTGTTTATAATATTGCTATATTTGTTTATAATAATGTTATATTGTTGTTCAAAATATTGTTTGTAATATTTCCCCAATTACACTTTAAGATCTGTACTGACATCCCAAGTTTTATTCCTGACTCTGGTACCTCATGTCTACTTTTCCTTGGTTAGTCTGGTTAGAGACTTTTAATCTTTACCTTCTTAGAGGACCAGCATTTGGTTTCAAAGTTTTCTCTATTATTTCCAGTTTTCAATTTTACTGGTTCTCATTCCTAATAGTTTCCTTCTATTTGCTTTAGATTTAGTTTGCTCTTTTCCCCCTCTAGTTTCTTAAGGTGAAAACTTAAACCATAAACATGAGAACTTTTTCTTTTCTAGCATAACATGCAATGCTATAAATTGCCCCTTGAAGCATTGCTTTAACTGCATCCCACATGTGCTATGTTCCACTGACATTCAATACAACATATTTTTTTAACTTTCCTTATGATTCTACTATGACCCATGATTTACTAAAAAAATATGTTGTTTAATTTCCAAATCTGGTTTTTCAGATTTTTGTCATTAATTTCTAATTTAATTCTGTTATGGTCAGAGAACATTGCTTATGAGCTCTATTCTCTTAAACTTGTTGAAATTTGTTTTATGGCCCAGAATATGATCTATTTTGGTCAATGCTCTATAACTCTTCTCTTCTGGGATTCTGATTCGATGTATGTTAGATCATTTGTTAGACCATCTTGGATGCTTTGTTTTTTGTTTGTTTGCTTGCTTTTAATTCCTTCTCTACTTTGGTTTCATTTCTGGTAACTTTTACTAACCTATCATTAAGATCACTACTGTTTTCCATAGGTGTATTGAGTATACTGATGAGTTTCTAAAGACATTCTTCTTCTCTTGTTGCTATTTTCATTCTAGCATTTTCTTTTCATGCTTTTACAATTTCTATCTCTCTGCATTTACTTGATGTATGTTATCTATCTTTTCTACTAAAGTCTTTAACAAGGGATTGGCAGTAGTGGGAAACTGCGGGGGGTGGGTGGGATTGGCAGCTGAGGGAAACTGCTAGGGGAGGGAGGGACACACCTCATCAACAAGGGTACCTGCATAATCAACGTTTGTATACCTAACCCTGAATTGTATTCCACATCTTTAAAATAAAAATAAATAAATAAATAAAAAGGAAAAAATCCTTTAACATATTAACCACAGCTATTTTAAAGTGCCTGATAGTTCCAAGATGTGGGTCATCTCTGAGTCTAGTTATACTGTTTGCCTTGTTTCTTGAAAGTGGGACATTTTTACTTTTTTCTTTTTCATGTGATTTATAATTTTTGATTGAATATTGAATTATATTCAGTAAAACGGTAGAAAATGAGGTAAGTAGTATTTATGCCTGGGAATAGACACAGTTCTACTAGGCCATTAGTGTGGGAGATTGTTACAGTGGGAGGTTGGGACAGGCTGATCTGAGTTTGAGTTTTGTTGTTTTGCTGTTACTATGGTTATCCTTGGTACATGACTAACTTCAAACTTCTTTAGTGTCACTTTGTGTTCTGGTTGAAATGGGGTTGCTAAAGTATTTTCCTTAATGGTATTGTTCCACTCTGAGCCTTAGGCCTTTATCCTGCATCTGCATTTTAGAGCGAGTCTCTGCACTCTTACTCCTTTTCTGGTGGGAAACTGCTGTTACCTGTTACTTGTGGCTTCTTAGCCTGACAGTAGCAGGGAGGAGGGTTGGGGAGTGAAGGCAGAGCATTCTCTACTGTCTGGTCAACACAACTCCCTGTGTCCTCAGTTTCAAGGTTTGGGGTTTTTCAGTAATATTGCTCTTCTCCAGTAGTAGATTTCTAATAACCTGGATGATTTTCTGTCCTTCCCTGAGACACAGAGATAGTGTTTTGTTGTTTTTTTCTTCAACTTTTCCTCCAAGCTGCAATGGTTTTTCTGAGCCCTAAGGGTGCCAATATTTGATGCTTTTCCCTCAGCAGTTTTGGCTGTCGTTACTTAAGGAAAATAGTCCTAGCAAGACTTATACTTTTTCCACAGCAGAGGATGCTCTCCCCTCCAACTCTGTATCACCAAGGTAGCTTTTCTTTAGTGTCCTGCCCTGCTCCCAGTCATTATTGTTAGCACCTGGTAGAGGACCATAAAGAAGATACTGCAAATGTATGCAACTCCCCTTTCGTCTGTAAATTCCAAGGAATACTTTCTTGTAAACCTATACTAGGTCTTTAGCAATTTTTTTAGTCAAATCCTTTGTATCCACTTACATGGCAGTCCTATCTCCCTCTAGTGCTCAGGTGAACTAGTGATCCTATCTCATCTCTTGGGCACTTACATTTCCTTACTGGCTGCCCTATGACCTCAGCTCTCTTGAGTTTTTAAAACACTATGATTCTGTATATAATCCAGCCTTTTCTTGTTATGTACAATGGGAGGGACAATATTTCCAACTTTCTATATTCTAGACAAAGCTGAAATTCTGCTGATCACTATTTATAAACTTGTATAAAAAGCCTAGGACTTCAACTTACAATTCACAAACTGGTGACAGTTCAGTGTTTGTAAGAGGTTCCATACACACAAGTAGGCAACTTGTATGCTGTAAAATCCCACTCTCCTGGCTTCTGCTAATAGAATCAAGGGTAGGCTGCTAATCTAAAGGTAACCATCTTTAATCCACTGATTTATGAAATGGTCAGATTGAAGTGTTTTCTTGAACAAGTGCTTTCTATACTGGATGGTTGCCAGCCAAAATAACAAAGTTTTCTTCTTTGGAAAATCTAAATACCAAAATAGACAATTAAAGCTAAGAAGAGAGGCAAGAGACACAGGAGACAAAGCCAAAGAGAATATAGTAAGCAGAAACCATGATAAGATGCAGTACATGAGGGAGTGATCAATAGATAAAGTAAATACAGAAGATGACAATGTTATCATAATTGCCAGTACTCAGAGAACAAGAAATACCAGATTCTCAAGAGACAAGTAGATTACCTGGCCATCAAAACTATGTGCTATTTTCTAAACAGTGTTTCACTTCTCCTTTAGGCCTGACTTGCAGATGCATTTGTCTTCAGAATGACCTTTAGATCTGAGATCTGAAAAGACTGCTTCTATTGTTCCTTCTGGTCCCTACATATACTCATACCCATCACTTGAGATAACCAAAGGTTTTCTCTGTTCTCTGTAACCTCTAAAAGTTTAGATAGCAGGATTTTGTCCTTAAGATTGCAAAGTAGGCTGGGCACCATGGCTCATGCCTGTAATCACAGTACTTTGGGAGGTTGAGGTGGGAGAATTGCTTGAGCCCAGGAGTTCGAGATCAGCCTGCGCAACATAGTGAGACCTTGTCTCTACAAAAAAATTTAAAAAGTAGCCAGGTGTGGTGGTATTCACCTGTAGTTCTAGCAATTTGGGAGGCTGAAGTGGAAGGATCACCTGAGCCCAGGAGGTCGAGGCTGTGGTGAGCTGTGATTGTGCCACTGCAGTCCAGCCTCTGACTCAAGAAAAAAAAAAAGATTGCAAAGTAAAGTAATTAAAGTAACTAGTTTCGCTAAGTGAATGAAAATGGCATATGATAACTAAAAAATACAATTAAAATATACTTTTTGTATGACCCTATACAAACAAAAACTATCAATATTGGAAAGAAAAGAAAATGTATGAAGAACAAAAAAGACAATGTATCATAATCTGAAGTGAACAAAACAGAGAAAATGAAACAATGACTATTATCTAGCATGAGAAATTTCCTGGAAGAATCAAAATGTTTCTGAGTCAAGATCAGGTGCCACAATCCCATTTCTCACTGGAGAACTAATTATTCTGATTGTGAACAAAAATTCTATTGAGTTTACTAAGTGGTAGCCAGGAGCAAATTGGGACAGCAAATAAGAATGAAAAGGATGGCTGCTTTGGGCAGATTCACTATCAAAGGTAAGTAGCAGCAGCTAATAGCTTAGCAGCAGCAGAAACAAAAATAATGTACAACCAGAAAAGATGTATTTTAAAAATGAAGTAGGCAAAGAGAGTCCCGCTTACTTCAAATGCCTCTAAGGTATTACTATAGAATTACACAGCATGTTAATTAATGTTCACCCTGATGATTCAACCATCAATGAAATGTTACTTTCTCTTCAGAATGTTGGGCAAATAATACATTTTATTAAGATTCCAAGGGGAGGAAAGAGACTTGAAATATGGTTTTGGCATTTAAATAAGTAAAATTAATATATCTAGACAATGTACTCATTTGGAAAACTCATTCCTTGTTAATGCTAAGTAAATATCTTATTGCTTAAATAAGAAAAATAACTGAAATCCATAAACCCTTTGGCCAATGAAATATAATTCGACAATTTTTCTTATGTTTATTATTAAAAAGGTTGTATTTACCTTTGAAGTACCGGTAAAGACGGCAATTGGAGTAAAATATTCTCCACAGAAAATCTGAAACATGCATTTTAAGTAGTCAACTGATTGGTCTTTTTATTCTCTTTGTAGAACACTTAGCAATTAAAGACTTCTGAAGATTAAGTGTCAAAGTGAAGACACTTAAACAACTGTTAATCACTTCTACGACCAAATTAAACTGAAAAATAAGATTTTAAAAGTTTTATCTATTCAGAAATAAAGTACTTATTGGAATGCCAGATTGAAACTTGAATTCCAAGTTCATATTCCGTATACAGAGTAAGTTGTTAAAATTATTTACTGTGTTCTTACTATGCAGGAATTATTGAGCTGATCTGATTTTAATTCCTTAATCTTCATTCCTGAAAATTAAGATTATGATCCCATTTTTTTAGAAGAGGAAATCAAACTTGAGAGGCTAAGAGATTTAAATCAAGAAGCTAACAAACAGTAGCTGGAATTTAACTCAGACGTGCTTCCAAACCCACGTTCTTCATCACCACTTACTTGCTCTCCCAAAGCCCATTAAATAGAAACTATTATGCAACCACCAAGGTGTCTTAGGCACTATTTCAGATATAGTAACCCACATATTATAAAATATGCCCATATTCTAGGTTTGTCAGAAGTTATATAGCTGAATTGTTCATGTATTCTGTGTCTACAAACAATGAAAAAGAAGCCTTATAAAATCCTGAGTGACTGGGCATCATGGCTCATGCCTATAAATCTAGCACATTTGGAGGTTGAGGTGGGAGGATTGCTTGAGGCCAGGAGTTTGAGACCAGCCTGGACAACACAGTGAGACTCCATCTTTACCAAAACAACAACAAAACAAACCCAAACAAACTCTAGTTGCATTTTTTTGGTCTGACTATCCATTAAGTTATCTATGTAATTAAACACTCTTTACTTTGACTAGAGATTGAAATATAGGAAGATGTCAGGTCTTAACTAAATGATATAAAATGCAATTGGTGAAAATGCACTTACAGTTTTACTTTCAAAAAGCAATAAAAATAACTATTAACTTACAAATATAAGAAAAATATAGTATATTTTCAGTTTTTGAAAATTATCAAATTAGATATTTGATCATTAATATTAAATTTCACTGACTATTCTAGTGGAGGATTTAAATGTATCAGATAAAATATGTAAATATATCTGAAAATAGAAAGAGCTATGAGAAAAGAGAAGCAGGTGAGAAGACATAATGTGGTTGTGTTTTACAGAGGTTAAGAGGGGATGAAAGGTAACGTGAACAGAGGTAAATATAGTAAGGGAATAAGAGAAGTAAAGAAAACAGTGAGAAAAGACAGAACACTTCAGGTAGAGAATGACAAATGCAAAGGTCCTAAGGGAGAGGCATGTCTAGGTTGTCTGAAGAACAGCACCAAGACCAAGTAAGGCTAAAGAAAAGTGAACTAGGAAAAACATGGTAGAAAATGAGAGGACAATCAGGACTGGACAGCAGTGGTTTTTAAACTATGGATTTCAACACTGGTAGCAAAATCAAGTTCGTAGATCAATAACAGAATTTTCTATTTCATTTCATTAAAAATAACATAGAATCAAGAATATTGGAGTATATCTCATGTAACAAGGATAGTACTGTTTTGTGAACCTTTTGCATCAGATGTGTGTGTGTGTTGTCTCAATTTAGCCCTTTGCACTTGGAGACATTTCATGGATCACCTACCAGGAACTCGACTACACTTTCTAACTAAATAATGAAAACGAATCACCTCATATTAAATAGTATAGCACTGGAATCAATTATGTTATTGCAATTATATTTGGCTTATAATGGAATTTTGGACATTGAGGCAATTATTTATGACAAAAAAAATCAAAATTTTATATCTTATATTTTTCTAACGTGTGGTAATGTGTGAAACAGTCATCAACATGCATTGCGGGTTCATTAATACATGCTATGCAATAGAAGTTTGTCTGACGTCTTCCACCTGGTGTTTTTCTATTCAAGCAGGCAATGCAGTCTCATTTTCTTCCTCCCACATTAATAATATGTAAGCTACTGTCCAGTCTGTGCACCACTGTAAACCACTTCACACCTTCTCTTTCTAGGCAATGCCAGCTGATTTTTAAAAATGTATATCTCAGTATGTATTCTACCTCTTTATTTGCTTTTTCATGAAATTAGAATGAAAAGCTTCAAGGAAACATACATTTTTTTAAAAAACTGTGCTTACATTAAGTTTGTCCCATATAATCTCTAGCAATCTCTTTACACCCCGAGAAGGAACATCCAAGTTGTTTACTAAATTTACAATGTTCCCTCATCGTAGTGTAAAGGATTAGAATGTATCACACACGAGTCACAGAAAGTTTGAAGAGTGTTTTTAGATCATGGTAAGAACACTGAAAATTATTCTAAATGTGATACATAGTAAGCCACCATGGGGAGAATAGGAATAGGGAAATGACAAAATCTACTAAACCCATTAAAAAGATGACTTTAATCTTCACACAAAGTACTTATTAATTCTAATGGAAAGATGGTAACTTCACAGTAGAGAAATCTGGTGGACACCACATAGTCAAATTTAACAAAAGAGTAAGAAAAAGTGACACCAAGTTCCTAATGTGGAAAGGAAACATCATTTATGTAGTATCCTGGCAAAAATGCAAAACCTGAACCTGATGAGGAAATATTATGCATTCCCAGATTCAGAGTGAGTCTATGAAAGGTATAAAATAAAGTACAAAATGTTGGTTAACTGGCTATTCCAAACTACAGGAGACTAAAGAGACACCATAACTAACCGCTTAAATTCAACACTCCTTCATGATGAGAAAAATAAAACTCAGGAAACTGAAATTACAATTGACTTCCTTTACCTAGTATATAAAACTCTAGAATTAATGCCATATTTAAAGGTAAGCCAGTCAATCTTTCTTCCTAAGATTAAGAACAGGACCAGGATTTCTATTCTTACCACTGATATTCAACATCTGATATCTTTGCTAGCACAATAAAGAAAAAGAAACAAAAGGTATACAGATTAGAAAGAAATAAGTTAAATTATCTTTATACACAAACATTCTGTACATCAAAATCTTGAGATATTTATCTAGTAACTGTAAATGTATCTTTTTACAATATAAAGTTACAATATGAAGTCAGTTAAACTTACTGCTATGTAATAAACAAAATAAGTTGAGAATTTAAAAAGTACAATAATTACAATGGTATCCAAAAGTATAAAATATTGGGATTATATTTAACACTGAAAACTTGAAAACACTGCTAAGAAATATTAAGGAAAACCTAAATAAACAAAAGCCTAAATAAACAAAAAAACAATGATGATGGATCAAAAGACTCAATATTACTAACTTGTTAATTCTCCTCAAGTTGATGTACATATTCAACACAATTTCAATTAAAATCCTTGTGAGCATTTCTGTATAAATTGAAAAGCTGACTGTAAAGTTTGAACCTCAGTCAAACCAATTTAGGAAAACAAAAACAAAGATTAAGGCTAATACTATCTGAAATTAAGATTTACTGCAAAGCTACAGTAATCAAGCCAGTACAAAGAAGGTATCGATAAGCTTACTTAAAATGGCCAGACAATAAATATCTCAAGTCTAAGGACCATAGAATCTTTGTTAAAACGATTCTCTGTTGTTGTAGTTTACAAGTAGCCAAAGATAATACACAAATAAATGTCTATGGCTGTGTTCTAACAAAACTTTATTTACAAAAACAGGGGGTTGGCCCACATGCTGCAGATTGTTGATCCTTGCAGACATGAGTAATTTGTAGAACACACGTGTTACAATTCCTTCCCCTCTCTGTGGGTTTCTATTTTACTCACATAATGATATCTATTGATAATCAGATGTTTTTAATTTTGATCAAATTGATCACTTTCTTTTACAGTGTTTTATATTCTGTTCAAGCTACAAAGATGACTTTATGTTTCCTTCTATAAACATTACTGATTTATCATTTCATGTTTATACATGTAGTTTATCTGTAATGGATTTTTGTATTATGGCATGAAGTTAAAGTGAAAATATTTTTTTTTCCTATGGACATCTAACAGACCCAGTACCATCTGTTGAAAAGACCATCCTTTCCTCACTACCTGCTGTGTCATCCTTGTCACAAATCAGGTAACTGTACTCATGAGTTAAGTTTATTATTTATATTACTGTTAAATCCACATAATGTATTGCAAATGTCAAAAATAAGAAACAAACTATATTTATTATCAAGTATCTATCAGTCCCTCTAACTAGGAACACAGAGACTTTATCTTATCTGGTGTGTGAGAGATAATCTCCCTGGGAAAAGGTTAGAGAAGAAATAAAAGTTATAGGTTGACTTAGAAATTCTTCCAACTGGGATAGTAACTTAGAACAGTTTCTGAAAATGGGTCTGTCCTTTAAGATTATAGATGAAAAATAATTAAATATTCTATGTAAAACAACAGCTTCTAGGAAGAGTATATTCCTGGAGAGATGCTTAGTATATATAAACACAGATTCTAAGAAAAAACAAATATGTCAGTTAAACAAGGATTTCACTGATATCCCAAAGAAAGGGCTGAATTCTAGTGCACTGAGTAGAAATTTTAAGGAAAAAAAAAAAGATAAGCAACTAGAACTTTCTTTTCAGAGAAGACTAGAAGGCAAAATGTAATAGAAGGCTATTGCAAACAGTTTCACCATGGTTGATACCAATAATTAGCAACCAATAATTAGCAATATTATTCAATACATTCTCACAACCCCGAAAGAAACAAAGTGTCTTCAATAAGACAACACTCATGTTACAAGATCAGCATTATGGTGATACCTAAACATTAACCTGCTTGGAAATAATTATCCTAAACACTCTTGGATTTTCTGCACATCTTTCAAGCAGAGGCACTAAATAAAGCCCTTTGTTTCAAGGATAAAGCCTACTATTTCAAGGATGTTTGCAGAGCAAACAACCTTGGAAGACACAGTGTCATCCCCCAAAGCAAAAGGTAGATTTCTTTAAAATCCAGTAGAATAATTTATCTTACCTAAGCAAAGTGCAGGAAGGGTTACTAGCTATCTCCATACTGCCCTGAGGAAACTGAGGATCATGGAATTGGTCCAAATGTTGATACTCTGGTTAATGCTACTGCTGTCAGTAATAAACTGTCCTTTGTCTCTGACCCAGGAGTCTCATATTTTTCACCAGCACTCATGAAACTATGGCAGGTTAACTTGTTATCTTGCAAGTAAGCTAAGAATCTCAGGCTCATTGCCATTTTGGATAAGATGGGCTGCTGGGAGAGAAAAGATGACGGCCTTATGGGTTATTTAACAAGATTTGAGAAAAATCTGTGGTAACTGGTAGTAAATATGCTGACCAAATTATCTGGCTAATTAGGCCATAAATGATCCTGTACTTTATTGCCTGTTAGTAAGGAGTTAGAACCGTGGCTGTAGACTGAGTACTAGGAAATGGTTGATAGCTGCTTAAATAGTGCCCTGATTGTTGCTAACTCTCTTCCAGAAGAGATCTCCTCACTGATCTACTGGTCAGTCTCAGGTTCATTCCACTGTGACAACTATTAATAGTACTAAGATTTGGCAAGTGGGGGGATCGCCTCTTCCTTTCAGACAACTGTTAAAGAGATACATACCTTCTCTGTGCATGAAAACAAAGAAATCTGAAGCAGCTATGGGCTCAGAAAAGATTATTAAAACTTTAGCTGCTTCAGTTGGACAAAAAGGGAATAGGGCACATAATACTTGTTAAAGAATTGCAACAGCTGGGCCACCTTTTTTGGCTTAGACTCTCCTGTGGTCTAATCGTGCCAACCTTAGATACATTCAGGTCTCAAGAGGTTTTTATTTCTGTGGGTACTGATAGGCAAAGACTGCATTGGTGTGCTCGGGGACATTTCCTGAGATAGACAAATTCCCATAGATAAGACACTGACTTGCACTCAGGATCTCACTGCTCCAGATAAAGTCTATAGTGACCCAAAGAGACTGATCCCCTAAAAACAAGACAAATTCTGTAGTCAGCTCAGCCACCTTCGAACCTCTGCTAGTCCTTACGTTGAAACCAAGAAAGGAGTTAAAAAATGTTATTTTGGTGATCTGTCATGTGTCTCTGACTCAGTAATTTCATATCTTCTGCCAACATTCTTGAAAATGGTAGGTTAACATGCTAGCTTGAAAATAGGGCAAAAATCTGTTTCTTCACAATCTTTGACAGAAATTGGATGATACTGAACTTCTCACATTAACACACATCATTCTGAGAGCTGTACAGAAGTCTTCAACAACTGTCAATATGCATATATGCACTAGTTCAACAAATAAATATTAATGAAAATAATTTTAGCTTTAGGAGGCTATTCTTTTTGCCAAAGGGTATATGAGCTACCAGAAAAGCTTGTGAAAAATTATTTTGGTGGGGCAGGAGAGAGTAGACAAACTTGGCTGTAATATCCTAAATCAGGTAACAACATACTGCTGAAAACTATGACACTTAAGTAACTTTTAAATTCCTTTCTTCACTTTCTACTTCAGGTTTTGTGGAGGCACAGAGCCCTTTTTTTTTTTTTTTTTTTTTAACTTATGAACTGTTTATTTCTGGAATTTTTTGTTTAATATTTTCTTTAAAATTTTTTAATTGACAGGTAATATTGTATACTTTTATTGTGTACCACATGATGTTTTAAAGTACATATACACTGGTATGATTGGACTGGTTAGAACACAATAAAAATATCAAAAAAATAGTATGAACATTTATCAGATTTTTATATGAGCAATAATCTAAATTCAAAAGAAACAGAAGGCAAAGGCTGACTCGCTTGAAAACATAAACATTTAAACTGTATTTAAAGTGAGAAAAAGTAAAAAAAAAAAAAGAAAGCTAAAGGGAAATGTCTACAACAATTATGACCCACAACTGAATAATATGCTGCTTATTTAAAGAGCTAACAGAGAATGGGTACCATAGAAGCTCCTACATAAGAGCAAACTAAATTTAAAGCAAATGGACAGAAATCAGCCTCAATGAGACAAAGAAAATACAAAACTTATTTTTCAGATACCAATTCATGCCCATTAAATTGAGAATAAATAATAAATAATATAGCTACACACATATACATCTCTTTACATATTCTAGCCATGCCAAATTAGTGGTAATTCTTCAAAAGAACCATAATCTCTGGGATACTAACAAGTTGCAAAATCTGTCTGACATGACTCTCTGTCAGCACTTAGTACACACTATAATTTAGTTATAAATACTTATTTACATGCTTATTTTCCCCATGCTCAATTGCATATTTTTAAAATAGAGACTGCTTTGATTATCAGTATGTCTCCAATGGAAAATAAGCACTTATCATGTATTTACTCAATGTTAGCATGGTTACAGTGAAAGCAATGACTAGCAAACCACTACAAAAATGTATAAAGCAACTTAATCCAAAGTCAAGATTTCAAGATAATGAAAAAAAAAAATACATGCACAGGAGTATCTTTTATAATGGTACTTATAATTTCAAACAATCAAAAAGAAATAGAAATTCATTAGTTAAATGATTAAGTAAATTGTAGCACAACCATATTTGATGGCATATAATGCATTAATATTTCAAAAATACAAACTAATAACTTGGGATACAAAATTGACATTTAAAAATCAACAGTATTACTGTAAATCAACAACATTCCAGCTAAGAACAAAATCAAGAACACAATCCCATTTACAACAGCCACATGAAAAATAAAATAACTTGGAATACACCTAACCAAGAAGGTGAAAGTTCTCTATAATGAGAACTACAAAACACTGCTGAAAGAACTCAAATATGACATGAACAAATGGGAAAACATTCAATGATCATGGATTGGAAGAATCAATATCATCCATACTGCCCAAAGCAATCTACAGAATTCAGTGCAATCTGTATTAATCTATCAGCATCATTTTTTTCACAGAACTAGAAAAGACAATACTTAAATTCATATAGAAGAGGAAAAAAAAAAAAAAAAAGCCCAAACAGCCAACTCAATCCTAAGCAAAAACAACAAACCTGGAGACATCATCTTACCAAACTTCAAACTTTACTACAAGACTACAGTAACTTAAACAGCATGGTACTAGTACAAAAATAGACACAGACACCAATAGAACAGAATACAGATCCCAGAAATGAAGCCCTTTGCCTATAACTAACTTTTCTTTAACAAAGTTGACAAAAATACATTTTGGGGAAAGGACACCCTACTTAACAAACAGTGCTGGGGAAACTGTATAACTATATGCAGAAGAATAATTTTTGTACATTGATCTATTACTATCTCAATGTACAAAAATTACGTCAAGATGGATTAATGACTTAAATGTAAGAACTCAAATTATAAAAAAAATCCTAGGAAAAAGCTCGGGAAATACTGTTCTGGACATTGGAGTAGGCACCAAGTCCTTAAAAGCAAATGCAAGCCAGGCTCGGTGGCTCAGCCTGTAATCCCGCGCCTTGGGAGGCTGAGGTGAGTGGAAAGCCTGAACCCGTGGGTTCGAGACCCGCCTGGGCAACTTGGCGAGACCTCATCTCTACAATAAATCAAAAAATTAGCTGGGCACAGTGGCATGCGCCTGTATTTCCAGCTACTTGGAAGACTGAGGAAGAAGGATCACCTGAGCCTAGCAGGTGAAGGCTGCAGTGCCTGTGAGTGTGCCACTGCACTCCAGCCTGGACAACAGTGAGACTCCGACTCAAAAAATAATAATAATAATAATAATAATACATTCAAAGCAATATTATTGCAAATTCCACACAATCCCTATCAAAATTTCAAAGCACATTTTTGGCATAAGTGGGAAAACTTGTCCTAGATGCAATTTCAAGGGACCCAGAATAACCAAAACAATCTTGAAATAAAACTTGGAAGATTCACATGCCCTGATTTAAAAACATAGGACAAAGTTATAGTAATCATTTTTCACCAAACTGATGCTTAAACAAAAAAGGTACAGGAATCAAAACCATGTGGTACTAGCATAAAGATAGGCATATACACCAACGGAATAGAACTGAAAGCCCAGAAATAAATTCTTACATCTATGGTCAATTGATTTTTTGACAAGGATGCTGTCTTAGTGTGTTCTGTGTTGCTGTAATGGAACATCCAAGACTGGGTAATTTATAAACAAAAGAGGTTTATTTCACTCATGGCTTTGCAGACTAGGAAGTTTAAGGGCATTTCCCTGGCTTCTGAGAAAGCCTTTAGTGCTGTGTCATAATAAGGTGGAGAAGGTCAAAGGGGAAGCAGACACATGTGAAAAAAAAAAAACCCAAGGGGTGCCCTGATTTATAACAACTCACTCTTGTGGGAACATTCCCTGGAGAACTAATCCGGTCCTATAAGAGCCAAGAACTCACTCACTATTCCAAGAACACCACCAAGAAATTCATGAGGGATCTGCCTCCAAAACCCAAACACTTTCCACTAGACCCCATCTTCTAACACTGCCACACTGAAGATCAAATTTGAACATGAATTTTGGTAAGGACAAACTCAAACCATTAACATGTTCCAAGATAATTCACTGGGCGAAGAAGAGTCTCTTCTAAAACTGGTACTGGGAAAAATGAATAACCATCTACAAAAAAAAAAAAAAGTTGGATCCTTAGTTTACACTATATAAAAAAATTAAGTCTAATAGATCAAAAATCAACATTTATTTATCTTTTTTTTTTTTTGAGTTGGAGTCTCACTCCGTCGCCCAGACTGGAGTGCAGTGGCTGCTCCCAGCCACCGGTCATCCTTCCGCCTCAGCCTTCCAAGTAGCTGGAACTACAGGCGCATGCTACCACACCCGGTTAATTTTTTGAATTATTGTAGAGATGAGGTCTCACCAAGTTACCCAGGCGGGTCTCGAACCCGCGGGCTCAGGCAATCCACTCACCTCAGCCTCCTAAAGCGCAGGATTACAGGCTGAGCCACTAAACCCGGCTTCTTTTGTTTTGTTTTGTTTTGTTTTAAAGAGACCACGGCAGGCTTGAATGATTCCCTCAGTTTAGTCTCCTTAATAACTGAGATTACTTACAGGCAGCAGCCATACACCAGGCAAAGATCCAAATTTAAAACCTAATGACAGGCTGGGCACGGTGGCTCAACCTATAATCCCAGCACTTCGGGAGGCAGAGGAAAGGATTGCCGGAGCCCACATGTTCAAGACCAACCTGGGAAACTTGGTAAGACCTCACCACTACAATAAGTAAAAATAAAAATAAAAATAGCTGGGTGTGGTGGCTCACGCCTGTAATTCCAGCTACTTGGAAAGCTGAGGGGGAAGGAACGCCTGAGCCCAGCAGGTTGAGGCTGTGGTGGCAATGAGCATGCCACTGCACTCCAGCCTGGGTGACAGAGTAAGACTTCACCTCAAAAAATAAATAAAAAAAAAAACCTAATGACTGGCCACAGTGGTTTGCGCCTGTAATCCCAGCATTTTAAGAGGCTGTGGGAGACAAGACGGATCAATTGAGGCCAGGAGTTCAAGACCAGCCTGGGCAGCATAGCAAGACCTCATTTCTACAAAAAAATAAAATAAAAAGTAGTCAGGTGTGCTGGTGAATGTCTATAGTCCTAGCAACTCAGGAGGGTGAGGCAGGATCAATTGAGCCTAGAAGTTTGAGATCACTATGAGTCACGATTGCACCTCTATACTCTAACTAGGCAACAGAAACCCTGTATCTAAAATAAAAGTGTGTGTGGGGGGGGGATACAGACTATTAACCAAGTTTAAACGCTGAAACTCTTTTTTTTTTTTTTTTTTTGAGTTGGAGTCTCACTGTCGCCCAGACTGGAGTGCAGTGACCGCTCCCGGCCACTGCAGCCTCGACCTGCTGGGCTCCGGCGATCC
>CAUYQG010193789.1:0-19671 GCA_963574415.1 Tarsius wallacei
AGGCGTGGTAGCTCCAGCTACCTGGAAGGCTGAGGCGGAAGGATCGCCGGAGCCCAGCAGGTCGAGGCTGCGGTGGCCGGGAGCGGCCACTGCACTCCAGTCTGGGTGACAAAGTGAGACTCCAACTCAAAAAAAAAAAAAGAAAAGAACTGGGGCATATGAGAGAGAGGAGGTATAGAGAGGGAGGGAGGGAAAGGGAGGGGGAGAGAGAGAGAGAAAAGAGAGAGGGAACGAGGAGAGGGAGGGAGACACGCACACGGAGCATCACCTCGGAAACCTCGCTGCTTGGGAAATGCTCGTGATGTCTTCGGCGGTGTGGATCTTTATGATGTGCTTGACTTACTTTCCTCTCCGCAGAGCTGATTTCGAGTAGTTTAGTCTCTTCACCATGATTTATATCAGGAGAAAAGTAACTATATACTAGTTACTATAACTAGTCTAAATTTCGGAGACAGATGAGCCAACCTCAGAGAGACGCCACAGGAAACAGGCCCAGAAACATGTGACGACCGCTCGAAGGTCCCAGGGCAGCTGGGGCAGAACCAGGACTCAAGTCCCAATCACCTGGTTCTTCATCCAGGGCCTTTTCCTCCATGTGATCATGCTTTTGCAGAGAAAGGCAAAAAAAAAAAAAAAAAATACCACCAGAAAGTAAAACAAAAAACAAGCCTCTTTTGAATAACTTCCCCATGGAATGAAATTTTTCCTAGGACACCATATCTTTGAATGATCGCTTGCGTGCTGTATTGGAACTTAAGTGTTCTTGCCCCCCAAAGGGTTGAGGTTTCAGCAGTCCCCTCTGTGACCCTGGGCAGGTAAGTGAATAGCTCCAAGTCTTAGTTTCGCCACTGGCCGAGGAGCAGTCACTCTGTTTCCCTCCCAGGGTTGCCGTGACGACGCCCCAACCAGGAGGCATCCAAGTACGCAGTGCTCAACGCAGCGGCACCAGCACAAGGCCAGAGGAAAGCAGTAAGGCCAGACACAGTGAGCGTGCCAAGTTTAGCCTTTCCAGGGACCTGAAGGTCAGCCATGGCATCGCGTCAAGGGCAAACCGTCACTGAAATATGCCTTCAATCCGGTGCCCGTGACATGCAGGCTTGCCCTGTCTCCCCTGAAGCCTTCTCCTATCCCCTCTCTTCCGTCTGTTCTTGACACTGAAGACCAAACCTAGAAGGTCGAAGGCAGAACATGTGGGATGAAAGGGGGGTTCAAGAGCCCTAAAGAGGGACCAGCAGCTGAGAGTGGAGACGTCACCAAGACTCACACATACCACACATCGCAAGCCAGTCTCCACTCGCCTCTCTCCCTCTGCCCTTTGCCCTGCCGGGCCCAGGTCCGCCACGGCATCCATATCACCAAGTCTGACCACTCTCCTTCCAAGATGCTTCTCGACTTCGCCCCCATGTCAACTGGCCAAATCCGGATGGTCTTGCCCAATAGTCATTCACTCATTCACCCAGCAAGCATGTTTGGGCCTCTTACAGCCTAAGCATGGCAGCAGGTCCCAGAACTGGGGAGTGGTTTGCGGAAGAAGACCATTGACCTAAGGGAGAGCCTCACAGTGGCTACCAGCCAACAGGTTTCCCTGCT
Source organism: Tarsius wallacei (assembly GCA_963574415.1). Classification (NCBI taxonomy): domain Eukaryota; kingdom Metazoa; phylum Chordata; class Mammalia; order Primates; family Tarsiidae; genus Tarsius; species Tarsius wallacei. The sequence goes on from CAUYQG010193789.1 coordinate 1,591, forward strand.
TCCATCCTCACTGTGACCCACCCTCCATGAAAGGCATTGCTGTCTTCCAACTCGGAGGAAAAAGAAAGCACTGGAGATTCCTCCAGTAACCTGGCAAACTCCTGTTTCCTCCTCAGGGCCCCGCTTTTCTCCACAGCTCACACTCACACCTCCATTGTGGCTGACATCGCTCCCTCCGTGCCTAACAAGTGTCTGGAGCCCGGCAGGTACTCAGCCAAGGGTAGAGGATGAGACATCTTTCCCTCTCCCTCGGAGCAGGCTGCATGTTTCACAACCACACTCATGCCAAGTCTGACAGCTACAACCAGACCGTTGCTTTATTATCATCCAGTACCTGATGTTCTCTCAGCTCCTCTGGGCCCAGTTCACATGCCATGAACCCAAAAGCAACAGAGAGAGGGGGGAAACACAGACCATCCTTCTGAGTGACCGCCACACAAAAAGAGCACAGGATAGGTTCCATACAGGGTTACAGGAGACTAAGGCAGTATGTTCCCACTTGTCCACACAACAGTAGTTAATGAGCAACTAATACGTGGCAGGTGCTGTCCTAGGAACTAAAACATTTGTCCACACATTAGTAGTTACTGGGCAACTAATACATGGAAGGTGCTGTCCTAGGAACTGAAATGTTTGTAATTGACTGTTTATCTCAACCATCAAACCTTGAACAAGTGGATAGACTTCTGGTGGGGAATGCATCTGTGGAACTCCAGAGACTATAAGAAAAACATTGTCAGTGCATAAATACATTTTCCTGGGAGAGAAAATAGCTTTCAGCAGATTCTCAAAAGTCTCTGATTCAAAATTTCCATTGTTCTAAGCTGTTTTACACCTTGCTTTGAATAATATGTATTTACCCCTGAACGAGTTCTAGGATGTTGCCGTTTGCTATGGAAAAGGAACCCTTATTCTTCCTAAAACTCCTTGTTCAAGTTTCAAGAGATGTAGCATGTATTAATTTAAAGGTAAACTCTATAAGTGTCCGTAAGTCTTCTGTGGAGGATGTTTGTCTCTTAAGTTTTAGGGTATAACAAACTCTACGAGGACGCTGGAGGCTGTTCTCTGAGTTTTTCTTTCTGCCCCCAGACTAGCGACAGTGCTCTGATCACAGCAGAGACTGTGACTCAAAGGTCATTCAGGGGAACTCGGAACCTGACGAAGGTAAAAGTGACTCCCAGCTCTCCTCGCTGCCTTTTGTGCCCTAGGTGACACGTAATGCTCAATTAGCATCATGCCAAAGAAAAAAAGAACATGCCCTTGGAGATCAGACCTAAGACCTCGCTCCCCGCTCTCCTCTTCACCCCTAGCTGTGACCACAGACAGCCACTTGGCCTCGGCAGACCGTCATCCACCCACACGAGGGCTTTTGCTAGCATCCAACCAGACGTGCCCAGCAAAGCACCTGCCCCGTGATGGATGCCTGGGGTCACAACAGGAGCTGTCTGCCAAGGATTTCCACTTCTGCCCCTTCAAGACGAACGTCCTGCCCTCTCCAAGCTGGCTGTAGACACATGCGACTCACTATGGCCAGTGAAACGGAAGCAAAGTCATCTGCTTCCATTTGAGTAAAGTCCCAGCGTGTGAGCTGTGTTCCCTTCCCCCTGCTCCTGAGCTGGTGAAGCCTCCGCGATCCGTGTCTGAGCAACTGGGTGAGGGGGCACACCAGTCCCACACACACCGGCCTCAGCCGGGCCTGGAGCCAGAAGAAGAAACGAACCCCCCTGAAGGAAGTCCCTGGGACAGGGGGCTCATCTGTGGCAGTGGCGCAATCCGGTGTTTGCTGAACAATCCTGGGCTTACGGAGCACTCGCTCTTTCTCTCCATCTAGCCTCAGCAGCTGCACACGTCCCCGCCGCGTTTTTGGTCTTAGACCTTGGTCTGACCTCAGCATTGACATAAATAAAATATTTGCGTTTGTTTTCCGGGTGGAGCACGGGGGTATGGAGTAGCTTGTCATCGGTTGTTAAAATTTAACTGTCGTTCAACAGCAGCTCGGGGTGATGAAGGCTCCGCGTTCCCGGTGCTGCCCTCCCCGGCTCTCCCCTCTGCAGGTCAGAAGCCTCCAGAACCCAACAGCTTCACGTTCGAGTCGGTTGTCTGGCTAGATTGCCTGCCACAGAACGGGACGGCGACAGCCACGTGTGAGCATGCACAGGGGTTAGCGAGGGCCGCCGCTACGCCCACCATTAATGTGGATGTGGGATGAGCAGGAACCAGCCAGCAAGCCGGCAGTAGAGCATCTCCCAGGGATCTGCTGCTGCTTGGCAAACTGCCCCCGGCTCAGTGGGTTAAAAACAACTCCATGTTACTCTACCTCATCATCTCAAGTGGTCTGGAACCGAGGAAGGCTCCTCTAGGCGGTTCTCCCGCCCCTCATGGTCAGATGGGGCCACTCGGCGGTGCTCGCCTGGCGGCTAGGATGGCCTAGGGAGCCCAAGATGGTGGCGCCCACGTGTCTGGCACTGTGAGGGTCCTGGGAGGAAGAGCTTGGCCGAGCCTGCTGGGTGCATGTCAACATGGTAGTCTCTGGGCAGCCGAACGTCCTACCGGGCAGATCAAGGCTCCCAGAGAGAGCGCTCCAAGCCACACTCTGTAAGACTTCTTATGGCCCAGACTTGGAAGTCCCAGAACATCACTTCTGCTGAATTTACTAGTCAAAAGGACTCACTGGGCTACGTCCCGCCCACATGGAGGGGACAGTGGCACCGTGTCTCAGTGGGAGTTCTAGCAAAGCATCTGCAACCATCCTATCACACCATGGAACCCTACTCCCAACTGCTTCTCTGACTCCCTAAGATGTCACTGAATCCAAAATGCCAGTCGCTGCACTAAGCTTTGATGAACCAAAAAATAATTGCTGCTTTTCCATCCCAGGGTCATCTGGACTCATGACAAAATCCTACGGGGCTAGACACGTCCCTTGTCCCTCCCTCCACCCTTGCTGTCTTCCCTGGAGGTCTGGCCTGTTCGGGCTGCATCCCAGCTCCCTGCCCTCCGGTTTCCAGCCGGGGTCCGTCATGCGAGGCACCAGCAGGGAGGTGAAGACAGAGAGGAGACGGCATGCTCCCAGTTCCTGATCACCGCAGCCAGCCCCGTTCCTCTAGCTGAGCCGAGGCCACAAGCCCCGTCAGGCAGGGCCCGCTAGAGTGACAGCTGTCTTCTCTAGTCCCAGGAGCCCCTTTCGCCCCTTGTCCCTCAGGTTCGGGTGAAATTTGCCTCTGCTCCGCTGCACTCGGTGGGTGCTTGACGAACGTTCGTGGAAGGAACAGTTGGGTGAAGGGATGGACGAGAGGGGGAAAGGGCACACCTTTACGAGAAGAAGGTGGGTGTGGCCACCAGCGGTCAGAACTAGCATTCATGAAACGTCTTCTCTCCCCAGAAGAGAAACGCCCATTTTCTCAGAGGACAGTAGACGCTGTTCTCCGACTTTGAGGCCAATGAAAATGTGAAGGGTTGTACATCAACACTTCCTTGGCACCCAAAGTTCTCGCTGTCAGCAAAAGCTCACATTCGTGTGACAAAGAGTCTGCGGCTCTCAGCCTGAGGGGGCCCCCAGGTTCAGCCGGGCAACCCGAAAACTCATCACAGCGCTCGTCGTCAGAGCCAGGGCAAGCGCCACCCTCAGTGACCGTGTGCTTCCCTTCAGATGAATGGATGACGTTCCGGCAGGTGGAGTGTGGCCTTTGCTGCCGGAATCCCAAGAGAGAAGCCCTGGATTCCCCAGGAAGCTGCTGCTCTTATGGAACAGAGGCTGTACCTCATGTCTGAGATGCGTCCTCTGACAGCACCTGAGGGCCACAAGGCCATTCTACAGCACAGGCCAGCACCTGGGGGAAGAGGCCACGTGGGACCGCGGACTCAAGCCCCACACGGCTCTGGACCGGGCCTTAGATGATCTGGGATCTCATCCTGAACCTGTCTCCCCCTCCCCAGCTGGCCTTGGGCAAGCGACTCACATTTCTAGGGTCTGCTTTCCCCTACGTAAGTGGGAAGGCGACCAGACGTCTGCAGTGGACTCAACCCAGATCCACCATTCCGAGACCACAGGTCTTGTAGCTTGGCAACAGAGCACCAACACAAGTCTTGCCCCTAGCCTTTCCCCGAAGTCTCAGCTTCTTCGTACACTTTCAGAAAAGATAACTGGGGCATAACAAAGGTCTATAACCCAAGTTAAACTCCACCTTCTGATCCATCAACATACACACACCCTGTAACTCACAAAATCCCAACCTGTGGTAACAGCAGAGTGTGATTTAGCGTAAACTCACAGCGCTTCTGGTGTCTTGGAGAAAAGCCACTTACGCAACTAGTCAGTGGTGCCAGGAGAAGAAAAGAAAGTTTAGAATTCTCAGTTATGTCCAAGATGATTTTTAGGTGGTCTTGGAAGAACTCCTGGCACTTCAAAGTTCTACCCAGCCTCTGTTCTATGGACGTTTTCTCCTTCTCCACAGAAGCCTTCTAAGTGTGGGATGGGAAAAAAAAGGATTTTTTCCCCAACAAGAACCAATGGAGTCATCATAGTAATGACAACAACAGGTGATGAGGATGACATCTGGCACGGATGTAGTCTCCAGTGTGGACCAGGCATAATTCTAAGTGTGTTCATTAATTTGTTACTCAACACAGCCCCAAATAACAGGTACTAGTGTCATCCCTGCTGGCAGACAAGGAAGCTGAGGATCAAAAGGTCTACGTCACCTTCTTGAGACGTCCCAGCAGAGCTGGTATTTCAGACCCTGGCATCGGACCCCGGCCTTACTTTGTTCAGCCCGCAACGCTGAATGACTCCTCCCACAAAGGAATGTATTGATCCCAAAAAACCTGGAAAGAATGCCTTGACCAGTGACAACAGTGGAGGAATGGGTGTGAATTTTATCTCTAAGGTCAATTTAATCTATGTATCTATTTAACTGGGTAGGGTGAGGATGTCAAAAGCCTTCATTTTGTCAAAAAAATGGTTCACTGAGCATAACATCGATTTTTCACTCTAACAACTGGGTGCAGACTACAAAGTATCAAGCCACAAAATCTGCATTCCTGGCTCCTTACCCTGACTGTTCTAAGTGTGTGGTGCCAAGCTGCGGGGCCAGAGTCCGTAGAGACGTCCCCAGGTAAAGAGATGAGGTCGGGCTGTCATTAAAGTCCTGTTTGCGGTGGGAAGGGGTATGTGTCCCACCAGAGACTTTTCGCTTTGGGAAGAGAAACACCCTTGCTTTTGCCAGAACTTTCTGTCCTCCAGTCTTAATACATCTGTTTCTTTCGTTCTCCCTGAAAGAAGTTTATAAAAGTCCTTAACTTGGACTTCCCTTCAAAATTGTACATTGTAAAGTCTCTTGTGCATAGACGTGTGTGTGCATATTTGTGTCTGTATCATGTGTATATACCTGCACCTATGCACATATGTGTGCATAGATACCAGCACACATATTCTGTGATGGCCCACGTCTACACACGCACAACACACACACATACACGTGCACCCACTTCCAGCCTGTCTTCACTGCGGCTCTCTCAGCTTCAGTGACTCTGACAGATGACCTGCTTGTCTGGAAGCAGACTCAGCTGAGAAGAGACACCAAGCAGCATGGCTCTACCCTGCCCCTAACGAGGAAAGGCCAGCTGAGTTGGGATCGGAGTGGGCAGGGTCACGGTCATCAGGAAAGTGTCTGCTTCCCCCCGCCATCCTCAGAACTAGACGGGTCTCTGCCCATTGTCTCCAGAAAGGGGAGCAAGACAGAGATTAAGAACATGGAACCAACCATGCAGCCCATCAAAAGAGGACTGGCCTAAGAAATGTGGAATCTATACACAATGGAATATCACGCAGTCATAAAGAACAACAAAATCATGAACTTTGCAGCAACCTGGATGGAATTAGAGTTTATAATACTGAGTGATCTCTCACAGAAATACAGAGCTGAGTATCACATGTTCTCGCTCATAAGTGGACCTTGAACAGCTACCGTAATACTGTAAGAAAAGGATTGACAGTAGTAGCGGGAAATTGCGGGGGTGGGGTGCAGGGAGGTAGGATTGAAAGTCGTCGATATCTGCTTGGGGAAGGGGGACACATCTCATCAACAAGGGTACCTGCACAATGAATGTTTGTATACCTCATCCTGAATTGTACCCCACAATTTTAAAATTAAAAGAGAAAAAAAAAGATGGAGAGCCAAGTTATGTTTTCAAGAGTTCATTATTTTCTAGCAGTTACTTATAAACCATCATCAAGTTGAGATTGGAGCCTCGGAGACGTTGGCAAAATCTCTCCTGCAAGAGAGAACTGCCTATCAAATCCTCACTCGGTTCCGGGGCGTTTGAATGTCCTCTCAGCTCTGGATCTACAAGTCAAGAGAATCCAGTTGGGGTCACGAGGAGCCACGGTAAGCAACAGGAGAAACGGCCTCAGGAAGTACTGGGGCCAGAGGGCAGGCCTCCGTGTGGCAGGAGCAGCCCTGGTGGCCAGGTGGGAGGCTCTGCCCCTTCGGAGGGCGACCCAGCCTGCACGACACCCCCTGGACGTGTAGAATGAGGATGCAGACTCGGCCTCCCCAGGCCTCTCCCCTGCCACCAGCCCAGGCTTCTGGGCACATGTTCCAGAAGTGTGCCAAGCATAGGTGCCACTGGCTCAACCTCTCAGGCCCAGCTTGTCTGGTATCCACAGAATCTACACTACCGTTCCTGCAGGCCCTGAACACCCAACTGCAGAAATCAGCACCTGACAGCCACACCTCTGGAGGGGAAGGGAAAGAGGACCCTGGAAGAATGAGCCAGCTCTGTGCCAGGTGCTGTCCAGAGGGACTTTGCAAAGGGGGGAATTGGTGCAGACTCTTCGTGCTTGCTTGCGTATGCAAGTTGCTGCCCACGTATGCCTGCAGTGCAGACACGTGTGTCTAGTGGGCACAGAACTTACCCGACAGACATGCCAGGTTATGAGCACATGGTGTACAAGGAAGGGTGATCATCACAGCATGGCTGTAACAGCAAAATAAAGAAACATACGTATAAAAGAAATGAAGCAACTTAACTGTCCACAGCTAAGGAACAGGCAGAATGACTATACCATGTCCATACCATGCAGCTGTGACAAAAGGGTGAGTAGACCCATGGATGCTGACATAAAAGACCTCCAAGGTATGTCGCTAGGTGGAATAACCCTTAAATATCGGTTACTCCCAGTCTTTCCATTTCTTTTTCTTTTTTTTTGAGTTGGAGACTCACTCCATTGCCCATGTTGGAGGGCAGTGAAGAGCTCATGGCCTCCATTGCCAAGTGAAGGGCTCACGGTCATCCCAGTGTCCATCTGGGCGATCCGTCCACCTCAGCCTTCCAAGTAGCCACAACTACAGGTGTGCGCTACCAGACACGGCTAATTTTTTTTTTAATTGTAGAGACGAGGTCTCACCAAGTTGCCCAGGCTGGTCTCAAACCCCTGAGCTCAGGCAATCCTCTTGCCTCTGCCTCCCAAAATGCTGGAATGACAGGCGTGAGCCACTGTGCCCAGCCAGGTTACTGTAGCCATTATTGAAAGGCAGCATTGAAGTCTCCAACTATTATTGTTTAGCTGACTATTTCTCCCTTCAATTCTGTCAGTTTTGATTCATATACTTTGGGGCTCTGTTGTTAGGTGAATATATGTTTATACTGATATATCTTCTTTTTTGTGTGTGTGAGTTGGAGTCTCACTCTATCCCCCAGGCTGGAGTGCCGTGGCATGCTCACGGCCACCCCAGCCTCGCCTTGCTAGGTTCTGACGATCCTTCTGCCTAGTCTTCCAAGGAGCCAGAACTACAGACATGCACTCCCACGCCCAGATAATTTTTTTAAAACATTTATTGCAGAGATGAGATCTTGCCCAGCTGCCTGGGCTGGTCTCAAACCCACGGGCTCAGGCCATCCCCTCGCCTTGGCCCCCAAAGTGCTGGGATGACAGACTGAGCCACTGAGCCTGGCCTTGTGCTTTCCTTAAAAAAAAAAAAAGGAATGCTCTCATTATTTTCTCTTGCCCCCTTCCTCTCCCATAGAACATGCTATCCTTGCAGCATTTCCAGACGGTTGCGATAGTATGAATGCTTATATCTGGTGAGGAAGGCTGAGGTCAGAGGGTGGGGTGGGAGGAAGACCGACTTTTATAGGGTTTAATTTACTTTAATACCATGACCGTAGTTTGCTTTTTACAATAACAAAAGGGTTTTATTCACGTAAAAACAACAGAAAACCTCGGCAAAGTTTACCTAGGCTATTTTAGAGGTCATTGTGTGGCGATTTGGATCTGAGACGCTCTAAGAGAAAAAGGTTCTGTGTTTATTATTTTAAAGAGAGTCAAGGGGACACGCAGAGGGAAGGAGAGACGAGAGGAAACAAGTGTCCTGAAGCCGTCTCCCGAGATAGATGCGAGCAGATCGCGTCTCGCGTCAGGCTGCACAGCAGTTAGGGGATGCTGGGTGGGGGGGCGGCGGGGACTCACAGGAAAGAGGGAGAACATGGCCTCCAGTTAGAGCCGGAGGAAATGACCCCAGTGTGTGATGCTGGGGAAGGACCTGGCCGGGGGCTTCGAGATATCTGAAAGGGCTAAACAGTCAACAGGTGGTGAAGGAGAAACATCGCCATTCTTAATAAGCCCACATTAGGTGAAACCTCAGTCTTTTCCTCAGGAGTGTGTGTCAAGGTGCAAATCAAACATGAACCAATTCTGCCGAGCAGCAATGTTCACGCATCCTGGAGTGAAGGGGCCACGTGCGAGGGCATGGAGACCTGGGTTTCCTGCTACCCACCAGGACCAGGCGGCAGTAGGGAGCAGACAGGCTGTGCCACTTTCCCCAGGGCTGCACACACACTGTTTAATGAGTGTACCGAGTCACTGGTCTTGACCACGTGGCTGACGATTCGGCCACGCAATACACCGTCGCGCCACTACTGTGGCCAGAGGGGCGGTCATCAGTAGCTATCACCACACCTCCCTGGCAGGGCTGTGACCAGCAGCACAGGATAAGAGGGGCCACCGAAAATCCAGCGAACCCAGATCTGGCGATCACCCAAAGAAGAAACTTTCTGACGCACCTCACCACACACACACACACACACCAGAAATCAGTGCAGTGCCTTCTGGCTTCCAGCATCTCCTCTGCGGCTCTCTAACATGTCTGCCACATGACCGGTGAAGGCTCGGAAATCCTGTCACCTTACGCCATTTGGTTCCCTCTGCCCAGGGAGGCTACATGGTAAATTGCGTCACTAATAAAGCTGTATCCACTCAGACCTCCGAAGAGAGGAGCCATCTTAAGCTATTCAAAGATCTTAGTAGAGTGTAATTTAGTAAAAACAGCTGTGAAGACAAAAACAAATTTGTCACAAGAGACGTTAATGAATATCCCAGATTTGCATGCAGGCCCTTCACTCTCAAAAATGAGGTGCTCGGCTGAGAAACTGAAGTCACGCAATTGAGGGGACGGTGCGATTGCTTTCTCAAATGTAACAATCACTCACTGAGCTATCATAAACAGCCTCTTGTCTCCTTTACCATGATGGAGTTTAGGGCAATGGAAGATCATAACTTGTGCTTTATTGTCTTTGTACTCTGGCCAGGATCACTGGCGGGGCACTGCTGCTGTGGACTTGTGTGAGTTTTCTGCTTACCCATGATAAACTTGTGTACATATGCATATATGTGTGTGTGTGTGTGTGTGTGTGTGTGTGTGTACACATACAAATATAAAATAAGACCTGAAAATATCCTGCCCACAGTGTCTCTCTGCATGCTCTGAAGTTTACGCTTCTGTTATAAAGTGATGACAGATGCTGACTTGAGGAAACCAACCTTTTTAAAGGAGAAAAAGACGAGACAATTATTTTTGTGGTCCTTTTAATTGCATCATCATTCTTATTCTTTAAATCATTTCACCAAAATTTTTTCTGAAAATTGAAACTAGAAAATACTGCAACCTCACTGATATTGAGTGACATTTTTGGTGAGGTTTAGATTTTCTGAGCAATCATTAACCTGTAAATATCTAAGTTCTCGGGTACTTGAGTTCAGAGTCTAAATTTGTTTTAAAGAAGAGAGATGCAGACTGGGTACGGTGGCTCAGGCCTGTCATCCCAGCATTTTGGGAGACTGAGGCGAGAGGATTGCCTGAGCCCAGGGGTTCAAGACCAGTCTGGACAATTGGCGAGACCTCGTCTCTACAATAAGTCAAATAATTAGCCGGGCATGGTAGCGCACATCTGTAGTTTCAGTTATTGGAAGGCCGAGGCAGAAGGATCACCAGAGCCCAGCGGGTCGATGCTGGGGTGGCCATGAGCATGCCATGGCACTCCAGCCTGGGCGACGGAATGAGACTCCAACTCAAAAAAAAAAAGAAGAAGAAGAAGAGAGATGCAGTCATTTTTCTCTAACGGTAGGACCACTCTTAAAACATGTACAATTTTGTTTTGCAATTTAAAATACCGAACCCAGCCAGACTGATTTACATTTCCATCACACTGAGACCGTTTAATTGCTGAAATGCTACACTGCATCTTTAAAATATACACAAATTATAAATTCCTTGCCACAATGTGGAGCTTCAAAAAGGACTTATGTTAGATAATCTAATTAATAGAGAAAGCGCTCTTTAAAGTTCATAATATGCATCACATTATTTAATTGCTAAGCCTTCCACTTAGGTATTGACCCAGTTGTAATTAGTTTGGAAACTCAAAGCCGATACCTCGTGCACAAGCAGAACTTAGTTCATGAAGCGAAAGGTTCCTGAGGGCAAACAGCCCTCACTCCAGAACGGGACACCACCACTCCCTGGGTGTCAGAACAAAGAAAAGAGAAATCGCAGAGGGTTTGCGGTGGGCTGTTTTCTTTCATGTCTGAGGAGCTGGAGGAGAACCGGGTGTTAGAGGCTGACATCAGCGCCATTTTCCAGCAGGACACTGGAGACAGGAGCCGCCCCAAACCCTGGACCGGCTGTCCTGCGGCCCTGTCTGACGTGCCCTGAGAGCCGCCATGCTCCCAGACCACAGGTGGCTCGGGTGCCGTGAACACAGGACAGCACGGGGTCTGCAGGGAGTCCAGGAACCTTGCTGGCAGCGGCCAGAAGCCTTACTTTGCCGCCGATGAGGGTCCGGCAGCACCTGCACGGATCGGGGCACTGAGACCATCCCTCTTCAGAGCACTGGCCGGCTTTCTCCACAACAGACCCACGGGGCAGGCAGCTTTCCTCTCCGTGGAGACTCGGGGGCTGCCATGGCTTTCAGAGGCTGCGCGGTGGCAAGCAGCTTGGCCAGGACCCCACAGAGCCCACCTCCTCGACGGCGGCCTCTCCGCGGAGCTGCGCGGCCTCCAGACAGACCTGTCGCGCGTCCGGGGCGAGCGGCTGCTTCCCATTGCTGCAGCACAAAGACTGAAACCGTGTAGGGGCGTCTTGTGACTTTGCACTCACCCGGAGCGCCGTGTTTGTGCAGAGAGAAGCAGTGCCCTGAACCTCGGAGCTGAGCTGAGCCTCGAGGGATGAACGGACACCCCTTTAACAGCACCGCCCTGCCTCTCACTGAACCGTGCGCAAAGAGGCACGAGGCACCCTTCCACACGGCGCTGCTCTGTGGAGCGCTTCCTGAGCTGCCATGAGCGTCCGTGCCCTCCCACATCTCTTGAGCCCAAACCGCCTCCACACACGCCAGCCCGGCATCCGATGGCCCCACCCACAGCTCCTTCACGGAGGCTGACTCCAGTCGCTGGGTCCTGCTCTGCCCACATGTGTGGAAGGTCGCAGTGCAGGAAATTAAGGACACATGGCTGACAGGAGGTGTGGACTCATCCTCGGCTTCTCCCTTCTCCCCACAGCCCCTTGGAGCTCCCCCGGATGGCGCTTCAGCGGCGCACATGTGCTTGACAACACACCCTTGATGGGCGCCCTCGTCTCACTCCTGCACCCACCGCATCTCCCGGGCTTGCCTCCATCTTCGCCTGGGCTGCTATAACCAAGCACCACAGACTGGTTGGCCTGGAGACTGCAGGACTTGACTCCCCGCAGTTCCGGAGAATGGAAGCCTGCAACCAGGACACCAGCAGCTTGGGTTCTGGGGAGAACCCTCTTCCAATCCACAGATGCCAGCTCCTCACTGTGTCCTCACGTGGCAGACAGAGCGGGAGAGCAGCAAGGATGCCAACTCCATCATGAGCGCTCCACCCCCGACCCAAGTTGCCTCCCAGGGGCCCAGCTGCCTAACACCGTCGCATCGGGGATCAGGATCCCAGCATCAGTGCCAGAGGGACACAGACTTTCAGTCCATGGCAGCCTCTCAACTTCTTACACCCAAATCCTTGTCTGGGCGTCTGCCCAGACCTAAGACATCAGATGTTTTGCTAGGGGTCAGGCTGGAAGCTCAGTGCGTTTCCTGCTTTATCTTAGTGAAACCTCACAACAATCCCACAGGGGACTGTGAATGCCATTTCACCAGTGAGGAACGTGAAACTGTCCTTCATTACGACTGGCTGCGATTGCCCGGCTAGGAGCAGGGGAGCCAGGATTCCAGCACAGGCCACTCAGACCCACCTTACCTGCTAGGAACCCTAAGTCCTTTATCAGTGCTGGCCCACAGGTTTACATACGAAAAGTCTGAAATATCTTGAGCCACTTGGCAATGAGTGGAATGAAGTCAGCCATATGCCCATCAGCTCCAAGAGAATCAATGAAAGCCTGAAGTGGGCAAAAACCATGAACAGACACTTCTCAAAAGAAGACACACGGGCAGCCAGCAGACACACGAGAAAGTGCTCAGCCTCACTCATCATCAGAGAAATGCAAATCAAGACCACATTGAGATACCACCTGACCCCAATAAGAATGACCATCATTAATAAAACAAGCAACAGTAGATGCTGGCGAGGATGCAGAGAGAAAGGAACGCTTCTACACTGCTGGTGGGAATGCAAACTAGTGCAACCTCTTTGCAAGACAGCGCGGCAATTTCTGAAAGAGCTAGAAATTGACCTTCCCTATGACCCAGCAATTCTCCTATTGGGAATATACCCGGAGGAACTCAAATTATTCTACAAAGAAGATACTTGCACACGTATGTTTGTTGCAGCTCTATTCACAATAGCAAGAACATGGAAGCTGGACTGGATTAAAAAAATGTGGTACATATACACAGTGGAATATTATGCAGCCATAAAGAACAACAAATATATGGACTTTGCAGCAACCTGGATGGATTTGGAGTCGATCATACTCAGTGATTTATCACAGAAACAAAGTACAGAGTTCCATATGTTCTCACTCATAAGAGGACCTTGAACATTTATGCTATAAGAAAGTGACTGGCAGTAATGAGAAACTGTTGGTGGGGGTAGGGGGTGGGATTGGCAGTTGAGGGAAACTGCTAGGGCAGGGAGAGGCATACCCTATTACCTGGGGTACCTACATGATCAATGTTTGTATACCTAACCCTGAATTGTATCCCACATCTTTACATTAAAAAGAAAAAAAAAATGCAGCGAGAAGGACCCTCGTTCACCCATAAATCCAAATATGTGTTCAGCCCCAGCCTGGTGCCAGGCCCTGCTCTGGGTGTGGGCGGTTCAGAGCAAGGGTCCTGCCTTCATGCTGCTCTCAGTTCCTGCATCAAGGACCCCGAGGACATAGGTTTGTTGATTTTGACAGATTCTGTCCAAGGTATAACCGAGACGGTCTCCTATTGCTTCGACTTCCCGGGTCTGTTTCATCTGGTAGGTCCATGGCCTTAACTACGAGGGAGCTGAATCTAAAACTTCATAAGTGCATGTGTGTGTATGTGTGTGTGTTGAGTGTCTGTTAGAGTTTATCAGTGAGTGCAACCCACATACAGTGTGTGATGCTTTCTAGAGACAAGACTGTGACTCAGTGAAGAGAGTGAAGCCAGTGTGGGACACCAGAGGAGACATGTGAGTCAGGGTGTGTGCATCAAGGTGAAAATCTTGCGACTAACAGAAGAGTGTTTCCAGAATGAGCTCTTTCTTTAGCGTCTATCTCCTTCCCTCAAATCTCATGAAGTCAGTAGAAGGAGTCAGCTGTTTCAGTCAACACTAACATATTCTGTCTCCTGTGATAAATTCGTGGAAAAATCGCTACACAAGCAATCTAATTCAGGCTCCAGGCTGCATGAGGGTTATTCTCTGTTCAAAGGATTAAGCCCTCAAACCTGGCCCCATCCCTCCCGGAACGTCTCTTCCTCTCCCAGCTGAGAGCGACCGAACACCATCTGTGCTAAAAAGGCGCCTGACTTAAAACCCATCAACCCCCTGGGATGGCTGTGGACTCGGCTTCTCAAAAGGTCTTTAAAAATAGAAGAGATATTCTCTTCTGGGGGCACGGCTGAAGCAGAGCTGTAGCCAAGAAGATGACGGCCCCTTCACAAGGTTCTCTCAAGAACCCTTTCTCACTAGAGTGAGCGTGGCTTGGGGGCTGGAGGTTCTCCTCCTGTTGAGGTCAGACATCCGCACGTTGCCCGCTTGCCCCTTTTAAAGCAACACTCTTCCCTACCTTGCAGGCCTGACAGACTTCTTACCTGAGACCTAGCGTAGGGTCTTCTCTGCAGAACCTCCCCGACTCCGCTTCCCAGTCTTGAGTTGAAGACTTTCCTCTGACTGCCTTACCCAAACTTTGAAGGAACGTCTTGATTCGCACATCTCTCTGTCCCTTGTGGAATAAGAGTTTATGAGGCCAGGAATCACAACTGTTCATTCTCATGTCTAACGGCAACGGGGGTTCACTGCCCATGGTAGGTATGCAACAACTGTTGGTTGAATGACAGTCACTGACCGGATAATGCTTCCAAAATGGGGCTTCCAGAAATGGGTGACTTTTCCCAAACCACAATCAAGTGGAAACTGGCCTAAGAAGTGGGGCAGAAATAAAGCCATTTGCCCATCACTAGAAAAATGAGGCTCATCTCCCTGGCCAGATCACTTGTGAAAACCCGCACGCTGCCTGGTCAACTCGGGGTGCTTCTTTCCACGGGAAAGAGGAACAGAGTCTTGAATGTCCACAGAAGAGCTCCTGGGAATTTTCCTTCTAGGTTGTCAGGGCTATAGAGAAAGAGTAGAGAGTACAGGGGGGTTTGGGGTTCAGCTGAGGGAAAAATTGACTTACACACTGGACACTGCAGGTGCCACTCTTTGGATAAGAAGGGGAGCTGGGGAAAGGGCCACTTTGAACACAGTATTTGCTAAGTCCAATTTTTCTTTGCCTAGCCAACAAGTGGCCCACGGTTAGGAAGATACTTATGAAGTATAGCCGTCTAACTTTCAGGTTTGTTCTAAGCAGGAGAAAAGTAGCCTTGGTGCTGTCGGCCCTGCCTTGTGCTGCTGGAGCTGGCCTGGCACTCACCACTGAGCTTTAGTTCTCTCCTTCTGAGCAAAGACAGTTTTCTCAGGAGCCAGCGTAAGACAAGGCCACTCCATGCCCGTGATGGAGCAGGACAAAGCTGGACTGTCCGTAATCACGCCTGAGCCAGACAAGAACACAAACAAGTGTGCAAACCACAGAAGGAGCCGCACATCTCCGTGCCCTGCTCATAATGAGCGAGAGCAGCTTCTTCACCCGTTGGAGCTTTAGCTTGGGTTCACGCTTGCCCCTTCTAGGTGTGACTTATGGAGGCACTCAGGAATGGGCTTGTCTGGGCCTTTCGACAGCATCCAGCCCAGAATAGAGCTTAGTTCGCTAAACCCTCCCGAAAACAACCCAGTAGCCCAAGCGCCATACGTTTTTTCCTCTCTCACTAGGACTCCTCACGGTTCCCCACGGGGTGTGTTCTCCTTGTGGTATCGAGCAGTAAACCCCACTTGGTCAACACAGGTGTGTTCTGGGTGGTCTTTGGCTGGACGGTACTGACAATTCTCTAGCGTGATTGTTCGCGGTGGCACAAACTGGCTTCTCTGGGATGCCAGGGTTGAACACGACGGGCTGAGCTCTTCTGATGAAGGACTGCAAGTCCATTATATTTTCGTAATATTTGCGGTTGTTCTGTCCCACCTTGGCTAAATGGAATATTTTAGAAACCCCCAAAGAAACGACAAAATACATTATTTTTAAGGCATGAGAAAAAGGGGATAAACAATGGGAGCTCCTGTTCCTCACTCTTCTCCCCCAGGAGAGGGAAACAGCCTTCTGCTGGAACTCTGGGGGGCAGTGGTCAGGTTCACTCCATGGCAGAAACACGTTTTCTGTCGTCCTTAGCCCCTCACCGCCATTTCCACCAGTTCTCTCTGCACAAAGACTTCTCTGCGGCGCTGTCACAATATTTTCTTCCTACTAGGGATATCAGAGTGCTTTCTCCTCCCAAGTTCTTCCTGTGATGTATAATGTGACAGGTTATTAAATCAATTTCTCTTCTTCTCTTTAAATACAGCACAGCGTCAAGCATAGCGATCCTTCAGAGCGAAGATGACAAGCAAGAGACGTCGGGGTGCCTCTTCACTTCTGACTCACACACACAACCCACACCTCTCGGGCAAACTCACACACACGGTATAGTAATATATGAGTTAGTTGTGTTTGAATTATGCCAGTATTTTAATATCATATTTGTCATATTATATTATTGTGTTAATAATGAGTGAACTTGATATAAAAACAATTTTGGAAGGAGAAGGATAGAAATGCAATTAGAATCACGTAAGTGAGCTCAAAAAATGCCAGAGCAAGGAAATATTCATGCTATGATGTGGGCGAGAATCAGGGAGGCTAACAGCGATCCCTGAATACTATGCAAAGGGTTGTTTGAAGAATCGCCGCCTTTGCATCTCACACTTTGCTGGTAGGGACATGCTGGTATGAGCATTCCGGAGAGGCAGCTGGGTAGTGTTTAAGACTTGAATAATGCTATCACCTTTGAGCCAACATTTCCTCTAAGACAACAGTCATATGTTCACATAAATATACTAACAATACTGATAGCTAGCAGTTATGCGATATTAGGTGCTAAGCACTTTTGTGTGTTCAATTCTTAAGACAATCCTACAATGTAGACACTTTTATTGGCCCCATGACATAGATAAGCAAATGGGAGTAACTTACTTGTCTGCGACCTCGTAGCTGATAAACAACAGAGCTGGAACTGGAATACAGACTGCCTGTGGCTGGGCTTACACTGCACCAGTGCGCCGTACGGTGTCTCAACATTAGACGCGTGTTCGCTGTCAAATAATGATCAGCCTTGATCTGGGAACCACCTGTCCCACCCAGCATTACCTGTCCTCATGCACCTGGTGGCCCTAGCTCTGGGTCCTTCTAGACTTTCTACTTTCCTCAGTCCCTACTTACAACTTATCAGCAAAGTCTATAGGTCTGCTTGTAAAGGCAGCTAATGTTGAACCTCTCTGGCCTTCTGCATGGTTACTATCTGGTTCACACGACCATACGTCTCCCCTGGACACATGCCGTCACCACCTGAGTCAGCTCCCGCATCCACTCCCGTCCCCACACACTGCCTGCCACAAGCAGACATTGTTATTTCTGAAATGCAAATCGCTCCCCTGCTCCAAGCCCTCCAGTGGTTTCCCACCCCATGTGGAGTAAGATCCTAAACCCCACCACTGCCATAAGGCCCAGCGTGACCCAACCCCCAGAAGCCCCTCCAAGGTCCTGCACGACCTGGCCCCCAGAAGACCCTCCAAGGACCCATGTGACCCGGCTCCCAGAAGCTCCTCTGAGGCCCTGGGTGACCCAACTTCCAGAAGCCCCTCCAAAACCCTGGGTGACCCGGCCCCCAGAGACCCCTCCAAGGCCACACATGACCCAGTCCTCAGAAGCCCCTCCAAGGCCCTGAGTAACCTGGCCCCCAGAAGCTCCTCCAAGGCCCTGGGTGATCTGGCCCCCAGAAACCCCTCCAAGGCCACATGTGATCCAGTCCCCAGAAGCTCCTCTAAGGTCCTGAGTAACCTGGCCCCCAGAAGCCCCTTCAAGGCCCTGGATGATCTGGCCCCCAGAAACCACTCCAAGGCCATGCATGGCCCAGTCCCCACAAGCCCCTTCAAGGCCATGCAGAACCCAGCCCCCAGAATCCCCTCAAAGGCCTTGTGTGACCCGGCCCCCAGAAGCCCCTCCA
>CAUYQG010193791.1:0-12571 GCA_963574415.1 Tarsius wallacei
TAGCCGGGCGTGGTAGCGCGCACCTGTAGTTCCAGCTACCTAGAAGGCTGAGGCGGAAAGATCGCCGGAGCCCAGCAGGTCGAGGCTGCGGTGGCCGGGAGCGGCCACTGCACTCCAGTCTGGGTGACAGAGTGAGACTCCAACTCAAAAAAAAAAAAAAAAAAAAATTAGCCAGGCGTGGTAGTACACACCTGTAGTTCCAGCTAGTTGGAAGGCTGAGGCAGAAGGATCGCTGGAGCCCAGCAGGTCAAGGTTGCACTGCATTCCAGTCTGGGCAACAGAGTGAGACTCCAACTCAAAAAAAAAAAAATAACTGCCAGGTGCAGTGGCTCACGCCTGTAATCCCGGCACTTTGAGAGGCTGAGATGAAAGAACTGCCTGAGCTCATGTGTTGGAGACCAGCCCTGGCAACTTGGTGAGACCTCATCTCTACAATAAATAAATAAAAATTAGCTAGGCATGGTAGCGCATGCCTGTAGTTCCAGCTACTTGGAAAGCTGAGACGGAAGGATCGTCTGAACCCAGAAGGTCTCCAAGGCTGCGGTGCCCATGAGTGTGCCACTGTACTCCAGCCTGGCGACAGAATGAGACTGACTCAGAAAAAGAAAAAGAAAAAGAAGAAGAAAAAAACTGGCCAGACACAGTGGTTCACACTTGTAATCCCAGCACTTTGGGAAACTGAAGCAAAGAGGACTGCTTGAGTCCAGGAGTTTGAGACAGCCTGGGCAACAAAGAGGGACCTTGTATCTACAAACAGTAATAATAATAATAAGGTAGGTGTAGTGGCACCCACCTGTAGGGCCAGCTTAGTAGGAGGTTGAGGCAGAAGGATTGCTTAAGCCCAAGAGGGAGAGGCTGCCAGTGAGCCGTGATCATGCCACTGCACTTTATCCTGGATGACAGAATGAGACCCCAAGTCAAAAAAAAAAAACAACCCAGAACTGTGGTGAGGATAACAAGATCATGAGCTTTCTTTCCTCTATTCCAAAATATATCAGGCAAGGTGGGCACCAAAGGGAGGCCCAAACTTTGTCTGTACAGTGACCACTTGTGTGCCTAGTCCTGGGATTGTGTTCTATATCTCTAAAATAAAAATTAAAAAAAGTAAGCCGGGCATGGTGGCTCATGTCTGAAATCCCAACACTTTAGGAGCCTCGGGCGAGAGGACTGCCTGAGTCCAGGAGTTTGAGACCTGCCTGGGCATCTTGGCAAGACATCATCTCTACAATAAACCAAAAAATTAGCCGAGTGTAGTGGCATGTGCCTGTAGTTCCAGCTACATAGAAGGCTGAGGAGGAAGGATCACCTGAGCCCAGCAGGTTTAGGCTGCGGTGGCCATGAGCATGTCACCACACTCCAGCTGGCGACAGAGTGAGACTCTGACTCAAAAAAATAAGTATAAAATGGAACAACAATAAATCATTGCTTTTCTAATTCAAATTTTTATAGAGAGACATCGCTAAATGCTAATTAAAATATGATGAGGTGGCCAGGCTCAGTGGCTCAGACTGTAATCCCAGCACTTTGCGAGGCTGAGGCAAGTGGATTGATTGCCTGAACCCGCAAATTCAAGACCAGCCCTGGCAACTTGGCGAAACCTCGTCCCTACAATAAATCAAAAAAATTATTTGGACATGGTAATGCACACCTGTAGTTCCAGCTACTTGGAAGGCTGAGGCGGAAGGATCGCCTGAGCCCAGCAGGTCGAGGCTGCGGTGGCCGTGAGCATGACACTGCACTCCATCCTGGGACACAGAGTGAGACTCCAACTCAAAAAAATATATATATGATGAATGTGGCTCCCCATTAAAGATAAAAATAAGTATATAAGAGACTTAAGGGGAAAAAATGATTACAGGAAAAGAGAAAGAAGGTTAAGTTATAGTTGGAAACACAGAAGAATGGATCTGGTATGAGGCTCCAGGCCCTACAGTTAACCAACCAAAAGTCAAAAGTTTCACAGGGCAGGTTGCAGCTACACTTAAAGCTAAATGGTGACAGAAATCACCATATCCGCCAGGCACAGTGACCCAAGTCTATAATCCCAGCACTTTGGGAGGTGGAGGGGAGAGGACTGCCTGAGCTCAGGGGTTTGAGACCAGCCTGAGCAACATAGAGAGACCGCGTTGCTACAATAAATCAAAAAATAAGTCGGGCATGATGGCACATGTCTATGGTTCCAGCTACTTAGAAGGCTGAGACAGAAGAATCTCCTGAGCCCAGGAGGTCAAGACTGCGGTGGTCGTGAGCATGCCACTGCGCTACAGCCTAGGCAAAAGAATGAGACTCGGACTCAGAAAAAAAGAAATCACCATACCCATTCTTTTTTTAGTAAGTGAGCAGTAGTGTTAGGAAGCACAAGTAGATCCTATGAAAGGGCATACAGATTATGAGATCAAAAAAATACATATTAGGCTGGGCACAGTGGCTCACTCCTGCAGTTTGGGAGGCTGAGGCAGGAGAATCTCTTGAACCCAGGACTTTGAGACCAGTCTGAGCAACACAGTGAGAACTCCCCCTACAGGCACTCAAAAAAACCCCAAAAAACCAGCTACCTTTTTTTTTCCTTTTGATTGAGGGGTTCTCACTATGTTGCCCCAGTTGGCCTCAAACTTAGAGAGTAAACAAAAGCACACAGACTCTGGTGTGAAGTAAAAACTTGATAGGGACTAACACAAGACAACTTTCCCATTTTTCAAGTCTTTAGCCTGATTACAAGCCACAGTCAGCCCACGGAAACTCCTGTTTTAATACCTAAAGAAGCAAAAGACAAAGTTAAGAGCAACCTTAGCCTTTGGAAAGTGAAGTCTGGATCCTAAAGAGGTGAAAATCAGAGGAGGAGGCTCCAAATTTTTATGTATAGAATCAGCTCAAATCTTTCACTGGCCTTGGATTATACATGCAAAGGGCTAGCTAGCAGCCTAGTTAAGGAAAAAAAGAAATAAACAGTTACTCAAAACACACTATAGCAATTTGAATCCAATGTAATCACCTGCTTGATTAAAAAAAAATCAATTTATTCAAAGGAATATTACAGAATCCAAACTTTCCAAAAATAACATTCATAACATCTAGGAGACAATCCAAGTTACTTAACCTATGAAGAACCAGAAAAATGTTTTGTTTTTTTTGAGTTGGAGTTTCACTCTGTCACCCAGGTTGGAAAGCAGTGGGCACGCTCACAGCCACCGTGGCCTCGACCTGCTGGGCTCAGTTGACCCTTTCGCCTCACACTTCCAAGTAGCTGGAACTACGGGCACGCATAACCAGTCCCGGCTAATTTTTTCTTGATTTATTGTAGGGACAAGGTCTCACAAGCTTCCCAGGCTGGTCTCAAACCCCTGCACTCAGGCAATCCTCTCACCTCAGCCTCCCAAGTGCTGGGATTGCAGGCACAAGCCACCACACCCAGCCCAGAAAAATGTTAAAAATTCTCAAGACAAAAGACAATCAATGAAAGTCAACCCCAAGATGACCTAGATATTCAAGCTAGTAGAAGAGGATCTGGGCTGGGTGCATGGCTCATGTCTGTTATCTCAACACTTTGGGAGGCTGAGGTGGGATAACTGCTTGAGTCCAGGAGTTCAAGACCAGCCTAGGCAACATGGCGAAACCTCGTCTCTACCAAAAAAAAAACCCACAAAATTAGCCAGATGTGGTGGTACAAGTGTATAGACTAAGCTACGCAGGAAGTTGAGGTAGAAGGATCACCTGAGCTCAGTAGGTTGGGGTTACAGTGAGCCGTGATCATGCTACTGCACTCCAGCCTGGGCAACAAAGTAAGACCCAACTCAAAAACAAAAGAAAGAAAAAAGCTGTATATAGATATCATAACTAAGTTCTATAAAGTCAATGAAAATGTACCCATAATAAATAGGAAATCACAACAGAAAAAAACTATAAAAAAGAACTAAATGGAAATTCTAAACTAAATGGAAATTCACATATTCTAAAAATACATGAAGTGAAAAATTCACAGAACAGGCTTAACAACGGAACTGACATGACAAAGAAGAGTGAATTTGAAGGTATAACAGAAGTATTTAATCTGAAAAAGAAAGAAAAAACAGATAAAAAAAAAAAAAGAAACAGGGTTAGAGGGGCCGATATAGGACAGTACTAAAGGGTCTCATATGCATAATGTAGAGGCCTAGAAAAGAAGAGGAAAGATAGCACGCGCCTGTAATTCCGGCTACTCGGAAGGCTGAGGCGGAAGGATTGCCGGAGCCCAGCAGGTCGAGGCTGCAGTGACCGGGAGCGGCCACTGCACTCCAGTCTGAGCGACAGAGTGAGACTCCAACTCAAAAAAAAAAAAAAGAGGAAAGAGACAGAAAGAATGAGGCAGGAATGAAATTTCTGAACAATGGTTGAAAATGTGCTCAATCTGAAGAAAGACAAATTTACACATTCAAGCAACTCAGTGAACCCCAAGCAGTCAAAAAGTTTCCTAAAAAAGAGAACACCCTATACAATATCCACTTGTATACCTAATCCTGAATTGTACCCCACATATTTAAAATAAAATACATTTTAAAAAGTGAAAAAATAAAAAACAGAGAACAGTCCTGAAGCAGTTGAAAGACAAAGTGCTGTCAACAGAACTATAAATATATATATATTTTTTCTTGAGTCAGAGTCTTACTCTGTTGCCCGGGCTAGAGTGCAATGGCACAGTCATGGCCACCGCAGCCTCGACCTGCTGGGCTCAGGCAACCCTTCTGCTTCAGCCTTCCAAGTAGCTGGAACTACAAGCGCATGCCTCCACGCCCAGCTAATTTTTTTTATTTATGGTAGAGACGAGGTCTCACCATGTTGCTCAGGCAGGTCTCGAACACCTGAGCTCAGGCAATCCTCTCACCTCTGCCTCCAAAAGTGCTGGGATTACAGACATGAGCCACCGTGCCAAGTCCAGAACTATATTTTCAACTAAAATATTCTTCAAAAATAAAAGTGATATCAGTATTTTCAGATAAAAGAAGGAAAACACAATTCATCACCAGCAGAAAAGAACTGCAAGAAATACTAAAGAAATTCTTCAGAATTAAGGGAAATCACTTAGCATGGTGGCTCACACCTACAATCCCAGCACTTTGAGAGGCCAAGGCAGAAGGATCGCTTGAGGCCAGGAGTCCAAGAATGCAGTGAGCCATGATTGTGCCACTGCATTCCAACCTGGGCAACAAAGACTCTGTCTCAAAAATAAAAATAAATTTTAAAAGACTTTTAGCTCTTAAGTTCTTAAAATTACACAATTATTCAAAACCAAAATTATAATACTGTCTTCTGAGGCTTATAATATATGTAGATCTAATACATGAAAACAGCAAAGCTAACAGCAGACAGATGATGTAACAGAACTTAAGTGGTTATAAGAGTTGTATACTTTACAAGTAGCAGTACATTAGCTCTAAGTGGTACACTATATAAACTGACTGAAAAGGGTAAGGAAATATATTAAAATGGCTAGAGGAATGTGCACATGAATTTAGTTGAACCCCCTACTGATATAATACACAAAAATTCAAAATGGATCACAAATTTGAATGTAAGAGATGAAACTATAAAACTTTTAGAACAGCCAGACAAAGTAGCTCATGCCTATAATCCCAGCATTTTGGGAGGCTGAGGCAAGAAGACTGCCTCAGCAAAGGGTTTGAGGTCAGCCTGGGCAACTTGGCAAGACCTCGTCTCTACAATAAATCCAAAAAAAAAATTAGCTGGGCTTGGTGGCACACAACTGTAATTCCAGCTACTTGGAAGGCTGAGGCAGGATTGCCTGAGTCCAGCAGGTTGAGACTGCAGTGGCCGTGAGCAAGAGTCTGACTCAAAAAAAAAAAACCTTAGCTGCGCTCGGTGGCTCAGCCTGCAATCCCGCGCTTTGGGAGGCTGAGGTGAGTGGATTGGCTGAGTCTGCGGGTTCAAGACCCACCTGGCCAATTTGGCGAGACCTCATCTCTACAATAAATCAAAAAATTAGCCGGGCGTGGTAGCACGCGCCTGTAGTTCCAGCTACTTGGAAGGCTGAAGTGGAAGGATCGCCTGAGCCCAGCAGGTCGAGGCTGCGGTGGCCGGGAGCGGCCACTGCACTCCAGTCTGGGTGACAGAGTGAGACTCCCAACACACACACACACAAAAAAACTTTTACAACAGAACACAGGAGTAAAGCTTCATGACAATGGAGCTTGAGCAATGGTTTCATAGACACAATATCAAAGGCAGACGCAACAAAAGAAAAAAATAGATAAAGTAGAATTTACCAAACTTAGACTTCTGTGATACAAACAATACCATTATAAAATCAAAAGATAATTTAGGGATAGAAGAAATATTTATAAGTCACATATCTGATAAGGGATATGTATCCAGAATATATACTCGTAAAGTGCTCTACCACTCAATAATAAAAAGATATGTAGCTCAATTAAAAAAAAAACTGCTGGGTGCAGTGGCTCACGCCTATAATCCCAGCACTATGGGAGGCTGAGGTGAGAGGACTACCTGAGCCCATGAGTTTGAGACCAGTCTGGGCAACTAGGCAAGACCTCATC
Organism: Tarsius wallacei; assembly: GCA_963574415.1. NCBI lineage: Eukaryota > Metazoa > Chordata > Mammalia > Primates > Tarsiidae > Tarsius > Tarsius wallacei. The sequence goes on from CAUYQG010193791.1 coordinate 6,549, forward strand.
TCTACAATAAATTAAAAAAAAGAAATTAGCCGGGCATGGAGGCGCGTGCCTGTAGTTTCAGCCACTTGGAAGGCTGAGGTAGAAGAATCGCCTGAGCCCAGCAGGTTGAGGCTACAGTGGCCGGGAGTGTGCCACTGTTCTCCAGCCTGGGTGACAGAGTGAGACTCCTACTCAAAAAATAAACAAACAAATAAACAAACAAACAAACAAAGCTGGCCAGCACAGTGGCTCACATCTGTAATTCCAGCACTTTGGGAGGCCAAGGTGGGAGGATTACTTGAACCCAGAAGTTTGAGACCAGCCTGGGCAACACAGCAAAACCTCTACAAAAAAACCCAAAAAAGTTAGTTAGGTGTGGTGGCACACACTGTAGTCCCAGCTACAGGATCACCTGAGTCCCAGCTACAGGATCACCTGTAGTAAGTGGTAATCATATCACTGCACTCCAGCCTCAAAAAAAACGAAATTACAGCCCTCATCCCAATTATACAATTACATTAATGTTAAAAGTTAACTAAGCCAGGCACAGTGGCTCATGCCTGTAATCAGCACTTTGGGAGGTGGAGGCGAGAGGGTTGCCTGAGCCCAGGGGTTTGAGACCAGCCTAGGCAACCTGGCGTGACCTCATCTCTTCAATAAATCAAAAACTTAGCCAGGCATGGTGGCACACACCTGTGGTTCCAGCTACTTGGAAGGCTGAGGCGGAAGGATCGCCTGAGCCCAGCAGGTTGAGGCTACAGTGGCCATGAGCACGTCAGTGCACTCCAGCCTGGGTAACAGTGAGACTCGAACTCAAAAAAAAAAAAAAGAGAGAAAGACTAAACTTAGGAGACCAAATGAAAGAATGTTTCAGCACAGATATAAAAGTAAAACCCAATTACAAGGTATCTATAAGACACACTTTAAATGAAGTCACAAATAGGTTAAAAGCAAATGAATAAACATAGAAGCATAAGATGGTGAGTAGCTACAAACTAAATACAAAGAGGGGCATTTCATAGTAAGTCATAATAACCATTTATGTATATACCTAATAACAAACGTTCAAAATGCATGAAGCAAAAATCATCACAAGGGAAAAACAGATTGCCCCAAACATAGTAAGATTTTTTTTTTTTTTGAGTTGGAGTCTCACTTTGTTGCCCAGACTAGAGTGCAGTGGCATGCTCCCGGCCACCGCAGCCTTGACCTGCTGGCCTCCAGCGATACTTCCACCTCAGTCTTCCAAGTAGCTGGAACTACAGGCGCACACTACCACGCCCTGCTAATTTTTTGATTTATTGTAGAGATGAGGTTTCACTATGTTGCCCAGGCGGGTCTCGAACCCGCGAGTTCAGGCAATCCACTCACCTCAGCCTCCCGAAGAGCGGGATTATAGGCTGAGCCACCGCGCCCGGCCATAGTAAGATATTTTAACATCTCAGCCTGGTCACAATGGCTCATGCCTGCAATCCCAGCACTGTGGGAGGCCAAAGGGGGTGGATTGCTTGAGACCAGCCTGAGCAAGAATGAAACCTCATCTTTACACACACACACACACACACACACACACACACACAAATCACAATATTAGTTGGATGTGGTAGTACACGCCTGTAGTCCCAGCTACTTTGGGAGGCTGAGGTGAAAGAACTGCCTGAGCCCAGGAGGTTTAGGCTGCAGTGGGGTGGGCTGTGATCATGCCACCTCGCTCCTGCCTGGGTGAGAGAGCAAGACCCCAACTCAGGGATGGAAAAAAAAAAGATATATTTTAACATACCTATCTCTGTAATACACAAACCTAGACACCCCCCCCCCAAGAAAATCAATAAAGATATAGGTAATCTGAGCAATGCTAAAAGCACTATATACATTCTTTTTAGGTGAACTTGGTATATTCACCATGAAAAAAACTACATACCGGGCCACAAAACAAGACAAGTGAACTTGAAATAGTGAAAAGCACACAGAGTATGTCCACATTAGAAAAAAGAAAGATATAAAATTAATGACCTACAATTCCACTAAAGAACCTATAAAAAAGTAAAATAACCCCAAAGTAAGTAGAAAAAAGAAAATAGTAAATACAAGAGCAGGAAAAAAAAAAAATAGAAAAGAAACAGTAGAGAAAAAACTAAGTCAAAGCTGGTCCTTTGGGAAGATCAACAGAATCAATAAACTGCAAGCTAAATTAACTTTTTTTTTAAGTGGAAAGGACAGTCAAGGAGGCTAATGCTTATAATTCAGCAATTTGGAGGCTGAGATGGCAGGACAGCCTGATGTGAGGAGTTCGAGACCAGCACAGGCAACATAGCAAGATCCCATCTCCAAAAAAGCATAAAATAAACCAGGCACAGCGGTATGTGCCTGTAATCTCAGTTAATCCAGAGACTGAGGCAGGAGGATTACTTGAGCCCAGGAGTTCGAAGTTACAGTGAGTTATGATCGAGCCACTGCACTTCAGTCTGGGTAACAGAGCAAGATCTTCAGGAAGAACAAAAATTATCAATATCAGGAGTAAAAACGGAATCACCTCTCCTGAACCCAAAGATATCAGAAGGGCAAAAGATTATTAGCAACGTTATGCTAACCAATTTAACAGCTTAGATGAAATGGAAAAAATTCCTTGAAAAATACAACTTATCAAAATTGACAAAACAGAAAATCTGAAGAGTCCTTTAAGTTGTATTCATTATCAAAATCCTTTCCCCCCAAAAAACTTTAGACTCCAATTTATTTTTGCTGGTAAATTCCTTATACAAACCCTTCCAGAAAATAGAGAAGACAATGCTTCCCAAATCATTTTCTAAGTTCATCATGAATAGTAACAATGAATATAGCAACAATACAGCACCTGACAAAAAGCAACAACAACAAAAAATTATACCAACAACCCTCACACACAGATGCAAAAATACTCAATATCAGCAATTCAAATCCAGCAATATAAAAAAAAGGATAACATACTATGACTAAGTGGGGTTTATCCCATAAACACAAGTATAACATCTGAAAATAAAACAATGAAATTCACTACGTTAATTTCTAAGAAACATTATCATCTCAATAGATATAGAAAAGGCATTTGAGAAAACTCAATATCCATTCATAATATAAACTCTCAGAAAACTTAGATGTTACCCAACCTGTGTATTAATCATGTTTCTTTAGTTCTGTATTTTTGATGTTTACATCTTGTGGCATTGCTAACCCTGGAGAGACTGTCCCTCCCATGGCTAAACTAATTCCTGGAGATAGCAAACAACTTGCGGGCTAGTGTACCCTTCATGTGCAAACCAATGAATTGCAGAGCCCATACCTTAACCATCTCCTTTATCTGTCTTTTACTTTGGGTCACTATATTCCCCTGCCTTAATCACTCCAAATCCAAGTAATGAGTAACTAAGTACAGCTCCTATGCCTTGCAGTCCTTTAATTATTCAAACAAGACAATTCTAACCTGCTTAACCTACTTCACCAACTCCTCAAAATAATAGTAAGGCTCTTGCCCACAGTTTTACTTCATTCCCTCTGCCTCCTGACCCACCCTAGGGCTTCCTCTTGTGGCCCCATCTGTGGCATGGCATGTTCTCCTCCTCTTGAGATCTGTGAATATAACAAATCATCTTTTCTTTTTTTCTTTTTTGATTAGGAGTCTCACTCTGTTGCCCAGGCTGGAGTGCAGTGGCACACTCACGGCCACCACAGCCTTGACCTGTTGAGCTCAGGAGAGCCTTTCACTTCAGCCTTCCAAGTAGCCGGAACCACAGGCACATACCACCATACCCAGTTGTTTTTGATTTTTTGTAGAGCCAAGGTCTCATCAAGTTGCCCAGGCTGGTTTCGGAACCCTGGACTCAGGCAATCCTCTCACCTCCACCTCCCAAAGTGCTGGGATTACAGGCATAAGCCACTGTGCCCAGCTAAATAATCTTTTCTACTATTTTTTGAGCCAGAGTCTCACTCTTACCCAGGCTGGAGTGCAGTGGCACTCTCACAGCCACCACAGCCTCAACCTACTGAGCTCAGGCGATCCTTCCATCTCAGCCTTCCAAGTAGCTGGAAGCATAGGCACACACCATCATGCCCGGCTAATTTTTTTGATTTATTGTAGAGACAAGGTCTCATCAACAATCCTCTCACCTCTGCCTCCCAAAGTGCTAGCATCACAGACTTGAGCCACCGCACCCAGCTAAATCATCTTTTCAATATCGGCAATGTCCTCATCTGTTAGCCTTGAGAATAAACAAATAATAACACCTACATTTGAAAACAACCTGAAAAAGGCCATCAATAAAAAGCCAAGGCCGTGCTCCGTGGCTCAGCCTGTAATCCCGCACTTTGGGAGGCCGAGGTGAGTGAACTGCCTGAGCCCACGGGTTCAAGACCCGCCTGGGCAACTTAGCGAGACCTCATCTCTACAATAAATCAAAAAAATTAGCCGGGTGTGATAGCGCGTGCCTGTAGTTCCAGCTACTTGGAAGGCTGAGGCGGAAGGATCGCCGGAGCCCAGCAAGTCGAGGCTGTGGTGGCAAGGAGCATGCCACTGCACTCCAGTCTGGGCGACAGAGTGAGACTCCAACTCAAAAAATAAATGAATAAATAAATAAAAATAAAAAGCCTACAGCTGCCTTACAATTAATGTCTAACACTAAATGCTCTCCTCAAAAATGGGAACAAAAGCTGGGCTCGGTGGCTCAGGCTGTAATCCCACGCTTTGGGAGGCTGAGGTGAGTGGACTGCCTGAGCCCGCAGGTTCGAGACCTGCCTAGGCAACTTGGCGAGATCTCATCTCTATAATAAATCAAAAAATTAGCCGGGAGTGGTAGCGCGCACCTGTAGTTCCAGCTACTTGGAAGGCTGAGGCGGAAGGATCACCGGAGCCCAGCAGGTGGAGGATGCGGTGGCCGGGAGTGTGCCACTGCACTCCAGTCTGGGTGACAGAGTGAGACTCCAACTCAAAAAAAAAAAAATGGGAATAACACTAAATCTATTCCATAAAGGAAGAAAATAAAATACAATGGGGAGGAGGAAGGAGGTAAAACTGTTTTATGACACAATAATCTACTAGAAAAATATAAGGAATCTACTCAAAAAAACTAGTAGAATTAATGTGACAACACTGTAAGAAACAGATCAGCATACAAAAATCAATTCTATAAAAATCAATTATACTAAGAACAAATGATTAGAAACTGAATTTTTATGATATCACTTTATAATAGCTCAAAAAACAAAGTATTTTTTAAAAACTAAAATAGCATCAAGTAACATAAAATATGCCCAGGCGCAATGGCCCACACCTGTAATTCCAACATTTTGGGAAGTCAATGCAGGCGGACTGCTTGAGGCCCAGGGTTTGAGATCAGCCTGGGCAATGTAAGACTCCCATCTCTACAAAAAAAATTTAAAAATTAGTCAGGCATGGTGGTATGTGTCTGTAGTCTTAGCTACTTGGGAGGCTAAGGCAAGAGGATTGTTTAGGCCCAGGAGTTTGAGGTTACAGTGAACTATGATTGTACCACTGCACTCCAGCTTGGGCAACAGAGCAAGACCCTGTCTCAAAAAAATAAATAAATATTTTAAAATAAAAATAGCATCAAAAGATTACTTTAAAATAATTGTAAAATCAGAAGACATCAAGACCAAAGGCTGAAAATTACAAAATACTACTCAGACAAAACAAAAAAGTTCTTAAAAAATTGAGAAATCCTAATGCCAATGGTTAGGAAGACTCAATGTTGTTAAGATGTAGGTTTTCCTCAAATTCATGTACAGATTCAGCATCATTGTAAACATAATCCTATCAGCCTTTTTTGAAGAAGGGCGAAAAAGCTAATATTAAAATGCATATCGAGCCGGGTTCAGTGGCTCAGCCTGTAATCCCGCACCTTGGGAGGCTGAGGTGAGTGGATTGCCTGAGCCCGCGGGTTTGAGACCCGCCTGGGCAACTTGGCGAGACCTCATCTCTACAATAAATCAAAAATTAGCCGGGCGTGGTAGCCTGTAGTTCCAGCTACTTGGAAGGCTGAGGCGGAAGGATC
>CAUYQG010193793.1:0-48253 GCA_963574415.1 Tarsius wallacei
TGTTCAACCATCTGGAGTTTTTATGAAAGCCTCCTGACCTCAGCATTCCTCCTCTCAGGGCATAGGGTGGGACCCTCTCTGAAATACCTGTGATGTCTTGGGTGATGTCAGAAAAATGCTCTAGGGGCATTTCTGGGTTTACAAAATCTCTGCTTCCTCTCTTAGCCTCAAGTTTATCATCTATAAACTGGGGGTAATAAAAGCAACCCTCCGGCCGGGCTCGGTGGCTCAGCCTGTAATCCCGTGCCTTGGGAGGCTGAGGTGAGTGGATTGCCTGAGCCCGCGGGTTCGAAACCCGCCTGGGCAACTTGGTGAGACCTCATCTCTACAATAAATAAATAAATAAATAAAATTAGCCAGGTGTGGTAGCGCGGGCCTGTAGTTCTAGCTACTTGGAAGTCTGAGGCGGAAGGATCGCCAGAGCCCAGCAGGTCGAGGCTGTGGTGGCCGGGAGCGATCACTCCACTCCAGTCTGGGCGACAGAGTGAGACTCCAACTCAAAAAAAAAAAAAAAGCAACCCTCCCCAGTGGTGCCATAAGGAGTAAACGAGATGGTATATATAAACCACTTAGCACAATGCTTGCCCAGCACACAGTGGGCTCTCAGTCATTGAGAGCTATTGTGTTGGTAGTACCCTGATTCAGTTAATGGTGAATGAGTGTCTCTGGTGGGGTGTTATGGGGCTCTGTGTTGACCAACAATATGGTTAATAGAGTTGAATTTGCAAGGGCAGGCTGCATCTAAGTTTAAAGTGAGAGAAAACAGTGATTCATAGAACTAGCATCCAAAACAATTTCGACAGGCTGGAATAAGCAAGATGACATTGTTCTGTTGTGAGCTTCAAGACATTAAACAAAGCAGAGGATGGGGGAGAGACCTGACTTGACCCTAGCTCCAGTGGAAAGGATCTGAATGATTTAGTTGACCACAACCTGATGGGAACTAATCATGGGAGAGAAAGGCTCTGAAGCCCAGCAGTCTTAGGCTGCATTAACAATGTGTCGCGTCCAGACTGGGGGAAATAATAGGCCTAGTGTGCTGGCTTGGTCAGGCCATATCTGGAATCTTGCGTTGCTACACTGACAGACTGGAATCGGGCCAGGAGGGGGACCAGCCCAGCCTCAGCTCCCAGGCACTTGTGCTAAATGTGTCCTGTGCATTTTCTTATTTCATCCCCGAAACAACCGTGCTAGGTAGCTACCATTAATATTCCCATTTTTATGCATTGGGAGGTTAACTGAGTTGCCCAGGGTCAACCACACAGATATAAAATGGAGGAGCCTAGGGCTTTTCCAAATGGGCTCCTTTTGTGCCTGTACATTAGCAGGGGGAAGACTGAACATTCATTCACCGAACACATATTTATTTATTTATTTCTTGAGTTGGAGTCTCATTCTGTGCCCAGGCTGGAGTGTGGTGGCATGCTTGGCCACTGGAGCCTCAACCTACTGGGCTCAGGCGATCCTTCCGCCTCAGCCTTCCAAGTAGCTGGAACTACAGGCACGTGCCACCACGCCTGGCTAATTTTTTAAAAATTTTATTTTATTGTAGAGATGAGGTCTCACCAAGTTGCCCAGGCTGGTCTCAAACCCATGGGCTCAGGCAATCCTCTCACCTCGGCCTCCCAAAGTGCTCCACCGTGAGCCACCACGCCCAGCCTGAATAATATATTTAAGCCCCTATTACGAGTCAAGCCCCATGTTAGTTAGTGGGGATGAGAAAGTGAAAAAGATGTGGTTCCTACATTCGAGGAGCTCATGGTCAGGCAGGAGATCCAGATGACTTGTGATACAGTGTAATTTCATAGGAGAGAAGACTTTAGGGCTGGAAGGGGTCATAAAGTCCACCTTAGCCAATTCATGCCCAGAAAGGGGAAGAGAGACAGAACAGTGTCCCACAGCTCACGGTGGAGCCACGGGGCCAGGCCATGCCCTTTTCATCGTATTCAACTACGTCACTTTGGCTCTCTTCTGCTCAGCATGGGCCAAAAGCTGTGTTGCCAGATAGGATCTGCTAGGGTATATGAGGGAACTAGACTTTATTTCTCCTCCCTGCAATCAGAGATTTGAAGAAAGAAAAAACCAGCCTGATCTTGAGAATCACAGGAATGGGGTGAGTGGTCTTTGAGAGGCCCAGCAGCCCCTTCACGAAGCAGAGAGAACTGGGAAGATTTGAGTGATGTTGGCATGAGGGATTCAGAGGTGGAATTAAAAACTTTTGTTCTGGCATTGGTGCCTGGACTCTCTGTTCCAGACTAATGTCCTTCCGTCTTCTTTCAAGGACCAGATTACTCTGTATTCTCTTTTTCAAGACTTTCCTTGATTATATCAACTCGGAGTGCCTCTGCAGCCTTGTATCTCCTGGGACTTCTTGTTGGGGAGACACATGGAACCCCCCCCTTTGTAATTTATGCTAAGAGGGACAGAGCAGGGCTGTTAAGACCTAGGGGTTTGGAATCAGACAAAATCTTCCAGGCCCAGCTCGGCCACATAATAGCTGTTTCACTTCTCAAGTCTCCCTTTCCTTGGCTGTAAAATGGGGATAATAATAGTGCCACCCTCATTTGGTGGTTGTGAGGGCTGGAAGAGCATGTTAAGCATGGAGGAAGCTATCCATAAAAGGCCACTGTTGTTATCATAGTGTACAAGTGGCTGTAGCCCCGGCTCCTCTCCCCAACTTGGGAGCTTCCTGCCGGCGGCCGGGGCAGCCGCTGGGTTGCCTCATGGTTCTCCCCCATCACACAGATGCCAATGGCAGGAAGAGGGAATGGTCGGTCTCGGGGAGGAGTGAGAGGTATCGGTAGGGAAAGTGCTACCCTACATCCTGCAGTCTTGGAGGAGAGGGAGACAGGACTTGATTTCAGATTTTATTTATTTATTTATTTATTTTATTTTATTTTATTTTATTTTTTTTGAGCTGGAGTCTCACTCTGTCACCCAGACTGGAGTGCAGTGAGCCTCGACCTGCTGGGCTCCGGCGATCCTTCCGCCTCAGCCTTCCGAGTAGCTGGAACTACAGGCGCGCGCTACCACGCCCGGCTGATTTTTATTTATTTATTTATTGTAGAGATGAAGTCTCGCCAAGTTGCCCAGGCGGGTCTCGAACCTGCGGGCTCAGGCAATCCACTCACCTCAGCCTCCCAAAGCGCGGGATTAGAGGCTGAGCCACCGAGCCCGGCTGACTTCAGATTTTAAAAGGGGACAGACAGTAGGCTTCCAAGCCCCACGCTTCCTAGACCTGAAGTCAGAAGTCGTGGGTTGTAAGCCCGACTCAGGGATAACTCGCTGCGGGGGACCTTGGGCAGGTCACTTTTCAGCCTAGAGGCTCGGTTGCCTCGTGCGCTTCCAGGGGGTCTCGTGGCCTTTCCTCGGGTAGCGACGGAGGCGGAGCAGCCGGATGCGGGTTCCCGGGCTTTGAGAACGTGGCCGGGCGGCACGGCGCAGCGGGCGGAGGCCGGGGAGGGGGCGGGGGGGCCGGCCCGCGGGCGAGGGGATTGGCTGGGGGCGGGGCAGCGGGGCTCCGGGATTGGCCGGATCCGAGAGGGCGGGCCGAGCCTTTAAGAGGCGCGGAGGGGGCGTGCGGCGGAGTGCCTGCCTCGCCTGCCGGTCGGGTTTGCCAGCGCTCGGCGACAGTGGCGGCGGCGGGCGGCTGCGACAGGAGCCCGGGGGAGCGGAGGCCCGCGGAGCAGAGGGGCATCCCGGCGTCCCGGTCCCAGGCGGCGTGGCCCGCGGGTCATGGCCAAAGGAGAGGGCGCCGAGAGCGGCTCCGCGACGGGGCTGCTGCCCGCCGGCATCCTCCAAGTCAGTGAACGGCCGGCCCAGGTGAAGGTGAGGGCCTGGCACCCCGAGTGGGGGGCGAGGGCTGGGGGTAGGCTGGGACGGAGGGACGGGGGCGTCGGGGGACAGGCTTGGTCCGGGGACACTTGGGATGGCCGGGGACAGACAGAAGGGGGTCCGGGGGTGCCCCGGGGGCAGAGGGTGATGGAGAAGGTCTGTGGGCGCCGGCGCCCCTCTTTGGGCACCCCCACTCCGCATCCCTGCGGGGCGGCTCAGCCGGCAGCTCCACATGGTGCGCGGCTCTGCCTAGCCGGTTTCGGTTCTTATGTGCTGAGCGGCTGCGGTTTGCCGCCCCGGAAGACCGAGAGACACCAGGCATCTGGGACCCCCCCACACTTGGTTCTCGTCTCTCGTCCCCCACCCCCATCCCCTACTCTCGCGCCTCAACTCTGAAGTGAGGGCCGCTCAAGTTCATTCATAAGAACAAGGGCTCCCTCTTAAAGGAGCCGCGTTCCTCAGGCGTTTGTGTGAGTGTGGGTGTTCGCGCGCACCGTGTTTGCACCTCTCGACCCCAGCCCCCGGGACGTAATGAAAGACCAAATGAAATCAGGCAGCACCAGAATGGGATCCTAGGCAATAGATTAATTTTATTAACTGTTCCTTGGAAGGAGCCCGGGTGAGCGATGACGCTGTTACTGTGTATAAGTAATCTCTACTTTTCCTGGGCAACCCCAGCCTCCTTTGTGCCTCACCAAGAGAAGGCCTAGTCCTGCACTTGGAGGCCTTTCCCTCCTTCTCCAGGGTCTCCTAGGAGCTGAGGGTGGGAATGGGAGGTGTGGGGTGGTGGGCACAGGGTAGGACAGCTCCTGGGTCAGCCTGAAGCTCTGCCTGCCTACAGGGGCCAGGGACTCTCTGAGACAGATGGAAGGAACAGCTGTGCCTGCAGCCAGCTAGGGTGGGCCTCTTCAGCAATGAGAAGAGTTTTCTTGCCAGTAGGCAGGTGGATCCTGGCCTCTGAGCCAGGGCAGGAGCCTGGGCTGGGTTCAGGCAGCTCTTGGCAGCAAGAGGATTTTCAGGTTGTGGCAGTTGGTGCCGGGTGGGGACAGGTCCACTGCTGGAGCATGTTCCCCTTCAGTAACTGGGAAAAAAGCAGTGGCTGAGGCCTTGGGAGAAGTTCTTTAGGGATGGTGGGCTGATGGGTTTCCTCAGATTTGGGGGAGGGAGGTGGTTTAGGGGCATCTTCCTCAGGAGTATGGATTCCCTTTTTCCAGCTTCCTAAGAACAGAGAATACCTTTCTCTTTTCTTGTGGAAAGTGGAATCTCGTGGATGGGAACAAGGCAAGACAGTTATTCCTCCTGCCTCTGGAACCTTCTAGGATAGAGGCCAGAAGCTTGGGCCTCATTTTTTCATCCTTTTCTTCTCTTCCCAGAAGGAACCAAAGAAGAAGAAACAACAGTTGTCCATTTGCAACAAGCTTTGTTATGCAGTTGGAGGGGCCCCCTATCAGGTGACAGGCTGTGCCCTGGGTTTCTTCCTTCAGATCTACCTATTGGACGTGGCTCAGGTAAGTGGCCTGAGCTTTCCAGGGCTCCTCTAGCATCCTGAGATGAGAAAGACTAGGCACCCCTGGGTAGGTCCACTCAGTTTTCCCCACCTTTGAATTGGGACCAGAAATCCCTACTTTGCTGCCTCTCAGAGTCACAATGGAAGAGAAATGAGAAGATTTGGGAAGGTGTCCAGGAGGAGAGTCTTTCTGTCCCAGGAGTCTTAGCTGGAATGATCTGGCAACTCCTCCCTGCCTGGCAAGAGCAACAGAGCCTAGAGGGGTAGCCTGGAGGGGTAGGCTGTAGCATGAGGTGGGTAGGGCATGCTGATGATGTGGTTCTTAGAAGAGACTGGCACATGATGTCCCTGGCCGGAAGGCAGTCTTCTGGCTTGGCTTAGGGGTTGGTAGATACTGCCAGGCTTGTGGACAAGGTAAATCCTACTTTCACCTGAGAAGCAGAGGTGGGCAGAAGGGCCCTCAGGTGCTGGGCCAAGTTAGAGTGCCCCCATACACAGGGTCTTTGACTGAGAGGGGTACTTAGGGTGAAGCAGAGCAATTCTGTGCCCTGAGACTCCTTGGCCAGCAGGCTGGCATCTCAAGAATTCACCCTGTCTGGAAGGAAGAGTGGGAGGCTGAATAGCCATGGCTACCAGGGCTCCCACGCTGGCTGGCTTCTCTGTGTAGCATCTGACTTGGCAAGCAGGGCATTTTAGTTGTGTCCATTTACAGGTAGGGAACGCTGAGCCCCAGATATGACAAATGACTTCATATGGTAGCCAGTTTTCGAGCAACTCCTATGGGCTGGGCTCTGAGGTGGGTGTGGGTATGAGGAACTCACAGCTAAAGTGTGAAACTCCATTGTGATGAGTGTTACAGCTGGGAAGGGAGATCTTATGGGGCAGACTACAGCATGGGAGAGAATACCCACTTCCCAGAGCAATAGCATTAGCAGGGCTTTGCTGGCTGAAGAGGAGTCCAGAAAATCTGTCTTTAGGGCCTAGAGGGTTTGAGGGAAGGGGGACAGCTTGAGTGGGTGGTGACCTAGCACTTTGTAAAATGCATCTATGGACTACTTTTTCCATATCTAAGGTAGAGCTTAGCTTGTAAAATAGAGATCATAATTCCCATTATACAGATGGGGAAACTGATGCCCACGGTGGTCACCTAGTGAAGGCTCATTCTGATATCAGGTGGTCAGGGGCTTGGGCTGTGAGAGGGAGGGAAGGGAGTGTTTCTGGATTCACTGGAATTGATGGGAATGCTTTCTAGGGTAGTGGAGGGGAGGAAATAAGGGGATAGATCTGGGAACGCTTCTAAGGAGGCACACAGCGCTACTGTTATAGTATGAACACTATTGTCATTAACGAGGCAAGTGAAGATGTTTAAGGCCCACGTGGAAACAGCACAGGGTCTCAAGGACCTGGCTGAGATAGGGAGGGAGCCTCTGCTTTTGCCAGCCAATGAGGGTTGAGGTGAGTAGAAGGCCGAGGGAGTTATCTTTTGCCTCTTCCCATCCTAGGTGGACCCTTTCTCAGCCTCCATCATCCTGTTTGTGGGCAGAGCCTGGGATGCCTTCACAGACCCCCTGGTGGGCTTCTGCATTAGCAAGTCTTCCTGGACCCGCCTGGGTCGCCTCATGCCCTGGTGAGTGGAAGAGGCTCCTATGAGGTGGTAGAAGGCGGAGCTTCCAGCATATCTGCCCCTGGGTCCTTCCATCTGGCTTGTCACAGGCCGGGTGAAGTGGGGGTGAGGAGAAGGAATGACGCAAAGCCCAAGGGTGTCGAAACCCCACCTGAGGCCTCAGCTGCCCTGAGCACGAGCATTGGGACACCCAGTCATTTCGCTCCTGGGCTAGCCAAAGTGCTAGACTGGGCAGCTTTGCCCAGCCCAGGCTCCATTGCTCCCCAAGGTCCACTCTCTTCCTTTGGTGAGGCTAGAATTCTGATTTCTCCCACTGAGTCACTTCCCATGGTAGCAGAAGTGGTACTTCAGAGTGGTTGAGAGGTTGCACTCTGGAGGCAGACTGCCCAGGTTTGAATACTTACTGCCTAGAGCTGTGCAACCTTGAACAAGTCACTTAACATCTCTGAGCCTCAAGTTTCTTCATCTGTAAAATGGGGATAATAATTATGCCTATCTCACAGAATTGTGGTGAGGATTTACAAAAAAACTCTGTCACCCAGGCTGGAGTGTAGTGCCATGATCACGGGCTCACCACAGCCTCCATTCTGTCTCAGCCTCCCAAGTAGCTGGGACTAGGTGTGTGCCACCACACCTGGCTAATTTCTTGATTATTTTTGTAGAGATGAGGTCTTGCTATGTTGCCTAGGCTGTTCTCAAACTCCTGGGCTCAAGGAATCCTCCTACCTTGGCCTCCCAAAGGGCTGGGATTACAGGTGTGAGCCACCATGCCCAGCCACATTTACATATATATTGCTCAGAGCAGTGCCTGGCATAATTCTGCTTCATAGATTTGATACTACAATGTCAAACAGTGCTTGGGACACTAAGTATTGTGATGATTACATCAGGGAAGCTCAGCAGGAACTCCACTGGCATGCAGTAACTAGAATAGGCCACAACCAAGAGAGCTGTGGAGAGCCTGGGAATAGACCTCAGGCCCTGCCTGCTACATCTGGGCCTCCTTGTGGGACCCTGCTGACAGCATAGTGACATATAATTTGGCACTGCTTCAGGGTAGCTCCTGGCGGAGCAGGGTGAGAGGGTAATACTGGCAATGGGGTGGCAGACCCATAACCTTTGGCACCTGGGATGACATAAGCTACCTTTTCCCTTGGTTCAAAGCCTGCACTACTCAGCCTAAGGCTGTGGGGCGATGTCGGGGGAGGTGGTGCCCCAGATCAGACAGCAAGGGAGACACGCAGGACAAGCTGTCAGGCCTCTGGTTCCCTCCAGGACATCCTGCTTCAGGGGGTGGAGGGGTATACCCCTTTCATCTCCAGCCCATCCAGGCTTAAGTGGGCGCCTTCCTGCCCCAGGGGCGCCCATACCTGGTCTCCGGCCTTCAAAGCTCTTCCCACAGGCCCTGCCCCCCAACAGCTTCCTTTCCCACGAGGCCCCCCACCCACCCCAATCCTGCCAGCCCCTGGCTAAGACCCAGGTTGGAGCCTTTGATCCAGGCTTCAGGGCTGGGGGCAGGACAGCCTGCCTTACCTGGGCAGGCAGCTCAGGGCTCCCTGGGCGCCAGTGCGTGAAACTTGGCTCCGTGCCCACCTCCTGGCAGCCAGTGGAAGGCGGGGCTTTGCTGCCGCATCTCCTCATGAGGCGCAGCCAATGGGAGGCAGCTATTGTGCCAGCCACGAGAGGGCCGGGTTACTCTCAGTCACACTGTGTTGCTCAGCTGCTTATGAGCAGTGGGGATGGAGTGTTTGACGAAGGCTGACGAGGAACTCTTGTTCTCTGAGGAAATACACGGATTGGGAGGGGTGGAGGTGAGCTGGAGTGAGAGCTGAGCAGGCCTTCCCTTTGAGGGGTAGGATCTGAGGGACTTTTGCTGGGCAGGTGTGGCAGCCAGCTTGGAGAAGTTGCTGGGGGCCCTTCAGGCTGGTTTCTGATTGAGCAGGTGTCTACTTATGTCTGGTGGTATCTGTGTCTGGGTGCATATGGGATGGCTCTGAGCTGAGGACTGTCATGTGTATAATCTTCACATCTCTATCACATTTAGGACCTGGGCCCCTCCTCAGACCTGGAGACCTTACAGCACAGGAAAAGGCTAGGCCTGTCAGGGTTCAAAAGCCCTGTGACCCTCTTTCCTCCCAGGTGTGAGGGAAGCCCCTACCTTTAAATCCTCTCTTTCAAACCAGGAAGACCTTGACATTCACTTTCCCTGAAGTTCCCAAGGCCACCTGTGAGAGGCAGGATGTCAGCAGGGTCCCACTAGGAGGCCAAGATACAACCGACTGAGCTGGAAGTCTGATTCCCAGCCTGGGGCTCTCCACAGCAATCTTGGCTGTGGCCTGTACTAGTTACCACATGCCAGCTCTCCTGCCGAGCTTCCTTGATGTGATCATCACAGCACTTCGTCTCCCAAGCACTGTTTGTCATTTTAGTATAACTTATTTAAGTCCCAAAATTACTTCAGCCCTATGAAGTAGAACCAAAGTACTTCAGTGGCCTTTAAGGAATTCTATTTCTTCTCCCATCTCATCCCCTAATTCCACTTCCTTGATCCCTGCACTCCAGCCCTATCGGCCTTGCTGTTCCTCAGGCCTGCCTGGCACGCTCCTGCTTAAGGACCTTTGCACTGACTGTCTCCCTTGCCCAGCACACTCTTGCCTCAGATGTCTGCAAGGTCGATGCCCTCCTCTCATTCAAGTCTTGGCACAGATGCCACCCGAGGCCTACCCTGTCTACCCGGTTATGAATTGCACCTCTATCCTAATCCCCTGTAGCCTACTTTATTTCTTTTTCTCCATAGCACTTACCTTGTAACACATTTGTAACCTTTTTGTAGAACTGTAGTAAAATAGATGAAACATGAAATTTACCATTATAGCCATTAACTTCTTTTTTTTTTTTTTTTTGATTTGGCGTCTCACTCCATCGCCCAGACTGGAGTGCAGTGGCCGCTTCCGGCCACCGCAGCCTCGACCTGCTGAGCTCCAGCGATCCTTCCGCCTCAGCCTTCCGAGTAGCTGGAACTACAGGCACGCGCTACCACGCCCGGCTAATTTTTTTTGATTTATTGTAGAGATGAGGTTTCGCCTGCCCAGGCGGGTCTCGAACCCGTGGTCTCAGGCAATCTACTCACCTCAGCCTCCCAAGGCGCGGGATTACAGGCTGAGCCACCAAGCCCGGCTGTCATTAACTTCTTAAAAAATTTTTAAGAGACAGGATCTCACTATATTGCCCAGTCTGGACTCAAACATCCGGGCTTAAGTGATTCTCTCACCTCAGCTTCCTAATAGCTGGGACTACAGGCACACAGCACTGTGCTCCACCATTATAATTGTTTTTAAGTGCGCAGGTCAGTGGCATTCCGTATGTTCCCATTGTTGTACAACCATCACCACCATGCATCTCCAGAACTTTTTCGTCTTCCAAACTGAAACTCTGTACCCATTAACATTAACTCTCCATTCTTCTCTCCCCCTGGCCCCTGGTAATCACCATTCAACTTTCTGTCTCTATGAATTTGATCATTCCAGGTACTTCATAAGTGAAATTATACAGTATTTGACTTTTTTTGAGTCAGAGTCTCACCCCATCACCCAGGCTGGAGTGCAGTGGCATGATCATGGCTTACCACGTCCTCGACTTCCTAGACTCAGGCAACACTTTAGACTCAGCCTCCTGAGTACCTGGGACTATGGCATGTGCCACCATGTCCAGATACTTTTTTGATTCTTTGTAGAGACAAAATCTTGCTATGTTGCCCAGGCTGGTCTTGAACTCCTGGGTTCAAGCAGTCCTCCAGTTCAGCCTCCCAAAGTGCTGGGATTATAGGTGTGAGCCATATCTGTCTTTTGTGTCTGGCTTATTTCACTTGGCATATCCTCACAGTTCATCTATGTTGTAGCATGCATCGAAATTTTATTCCTTTTTTAGGTTGACTAATACATATATAACTTTTGAATTATGTTTATTTTTTCTGTTCAGCAACTGGAATGTAAATTCCACAAGGGCAATGATATTTTGTCTGTTATGTTCACTGATTATATCCAGAGTAGAGTAGTGCCCAGCACACAGTTGGCACTTAATAAATATCTCTTGAGTAAATGTTGAGTATAAGTTATGCGCTATGACTATTCTCATTTTACAGATGAGGAAATGAGCCTCAGATAATTTAAATAACTTGCTCAAGACTGAGTTATTTATAGTTAGTTGGTAGTGCCAGAACTGGATCTCAAAGTGTGGCTTGAAAGGTCTTTCTCTCTCTCCCCTTTTTTTTTTTTTTTTTGAGGCACATCTCTCTGTCTCTCTCTCTCTGTTGCCCAGGCTGGAGTACAGTGATA
The DNA here is from genome assembly GCA_963574415.1 of Tarsius wallacei. Taxonomy (NCBI): domain Eukaryota; kingdom Metazoa; phylum Chordata; class Mammalia; order Primates; family Tarsiidae; genus Tarsius; species Tarsius wallacei. The sequence continues at coordinate 11,300 of CAUYQG010193793.1, forward strand.
CAATCACAGTTCACTGCAGCCCTGACCTCCTAGCCTCAAATGCCTCTCACCTCAGCCTCCCAAGTAGCTAACACTACAGGTGCATGCCACCATACCCAGCTAATTTTTTTCTTTTTGTAGAGACAGAATCTTACTATGTTGCCGAGGCTGGTCTTGAACTCCTAGGCTCAAGTGAGCATCTCACCTTGGCCTCTAAAGTGCTAGGATTACAGGCATGAGCCACCATGCCTGGCCTTGAAAGGCCTTTCTCTTAACCACTGTATCCTGCCGCCTTTTGTACTGGTGTCATGAAGTTGGTCTGTCCTGAGGTCTAACCCCTTGTGATAGTGCAGAACTCGTATGGAGGAAGATGATTGCCCCCTCATAGTCACCTCTGCAGGCCCAGTCCTCCCACATGGCCCCTGCATTCTCCTTCACCTGTATTGCCCTCCATCCCCGCTCCCCTGTGTGTGTGATTGGGGTGTGTGTGCAGTTAATGAATGTGCACGTGTGACAACACAATGGTGGGGTTCCTTCTCCCTGCCTCCTTGCCCTGCTACCTGAAGTCTTGATCTCCATTCTCTGCTCCCACAGCCCGTAGGAAGCTGCTGCCTCTGGAGCCCTAGCTCCTGGCAAGATGTGAATGAAACTCAGGTCTGGTCTCATGATCCATATACAGGATTTCAGTCCAGGGACCCAGTTCCAGTCTTCCCTTCCTGGCTTGGCCGTCAGCCCCTTCCCAGAGGCCCTGGAGGGGGTGGATTCGGGAGGAGACATTTCCTTCCCCACGGGGACCCCGTGGAGCAGAGCAGTAGGCCGGGCCTGGTTCTTGAGGTCCTGGCATCCAGCCTCCACTCAGACCCTCCCCTTCCTCAGGATAATCTTCTCTACGCCCCTGGCCATCGTTGCCTACTTCCTCATCTGGTTCGTGCCTGACTTCCATCAGGGCCAGACTCTGTGGTACCTGCTTTTCTATTGCCTCTTTGAAACACTGGTCACGGTAAGTGTGGGCACCCCCCCCGGGTATCTCTGGGGGTGGGGATGAGGGAAATCCCTGGAGCCTCCAGGGTTGGTGCCCAAAGCTGCATCTGTTGACCTGCCAAGGGCCTCTCTTCCATGCCAGTGTTTCCACGTTCCCTACTCAGCTCTCACCATGTTCATCAGCACAGAGCAGAGTGAGCGGGATTCTGCCACTGCCTATCGTGAGTCTTCCCCTCAGCCCACCTGATCCTACCCACCAGGGACCCTCCTGCTACACTGCTTCCCTTTTGGGCCCAGCTCTCTGCTCTGCTCTGGAGTGTGGGTATGAAATCATCTTAAAGATAACTCAGGGCTGGGTGTGGTGGCTCACGCCTGTAATCCCAGCACTTTGGGAGGCCAATGTGGGAGAATCATTTGAGACTGGGAGTTCGAGACCAGCCTGAGCAACGTAGCAAGAACTCATCTCTGCGAAAAATAAAAAAAAATTAGCTGGGTGTGGTGATGCATGCCTGTAGTCCCAGCTACTCAGGAGTATCACTTGAGGCCAGAAGGTTGAGGCAGCAGTGAGCCATAATAGCACCACCACTGTACTCCAGCCTGGACAACAGAGTGAGACCCGGTCTCAAAAAGAAAAAAAAAAAAAGGCCAGGCCCAGTGGCTCAAGCCTGTAATCCTAGCACTTTGGGAGACTGAGGTGGGATTGCCTGAGCCCATGGGTTCGAGAATAGCCTGGGCAGCTTGGCAAGATCTCATCTCTACAATAAAAAAATCAAAAAATTAGCCGGGTGTGGTAGCACATGCCTATAGTTCCGGCTACTTGGAAGGCTGAGGTGGAAGGATCTCCTGAGCCCAGCAGGTCAAGGCTGCCATGGCTGTAAGCGTGCCACTGCATTCCAGCCTGGGTGACAGAGTGAGATTCCAACTCAAAAAAAAAAAAAAAGATAATCCCTTTGTTACTCAGGTGAGACCCAGAGAGATGCAGGTCACACAGAGCAAGGCCATGGGTTTAGGCCAAGGTGCCATGTGTCCTGCCACCTGTACTCACCTTGGCCTGGAGCTAGAGCTGCATCCCATCCACCTGACCTTCCTCGCTGGGCCACAGACTGCGAGGCCCCTCCAAAAGACCTCCTTTTCCCTGCCCAGGGATGACCGTGGAGGTGTTGGGCACAGTGCTGGGTACAGCGATCCAGGGGCAAATCGTGGGCCAAGCAAACACACCTTGTCTCCAGGACCCCAGTGGCCCTGCAGTGGCCTCGGGAAGTGCCAATCGCACACATGGCATCACCTCACTCAAAGAAACGGTGAGGCCTTGGGCAGGGCTTTGGGGAGACAAAGAACATTTCGTGTCAGGGGGCCTGACATGCTCAGCCAGAGAGGAGGGTGTGAGGGGAGTGGGGTAGGCAGAGGACTGAGAGTGTGACAAAGCTTGAGGCAGGTGGGATGGGGTGGGGTAAGCAGAGGTGATTTGCAGCGATCCTAACAATAGCAGTAATAGCAAGTGTTTACTAAATGTTGGGCATTTGACATACATAACTATTAACAAGCCAATGTACCCACCTTGCAGATAAAGAAACTGAAGCTTAGAGAGGTTGAGTCATTTGTCCATAGTCATAGAGCTGGTGAATTGCAGAGATTTGGAAAGATTTGAATTGTGGGCTTTCAGACTCTGCGGCCTGACTTCTTAGCATGTTGATCTGAACTTTGCCCAGCCTTGGGAAGTAACAGCAGGCCCAGGGTGATTCTCTCATCTTATAGATGGAGACAAGGGACCCCAGAGGAGATGAGACTGGCCCAAGATCATTGAGTGGGATGCTAGAAGTGGGGCTGCTGGGATGAGATCAGACTGACTGACTCTATGTTGCCTTCACCACCTGTATAGCAAAATGCATACCTGCTGGCAGCAGGGGTCATCGCCTCCATCTATGTCGTCTGTGCTGTCATCCTGGTCCTGGGCGTGCGGGAGCAGAGAGGTGAGGGGGCCCTGAAAGGTGTGCACTCCCCAGCACAGGGTGGCTGTGTCTTTCTGCCTGGCCCTCAGGCTCTGGGAGGGGCTTCTGCTCCATCCTCACTGTCCCTTCTGGCCCCCAGAACCTTATGAGGCCCAGCAGGCTGAGCCACTGTCCTTCTTCCGGGGCCTCCGGCTGGTCATGAGCCATGGCCCATACGTTAAGCTTATCGCCGGCTTCCTCTTCACCTCCCTGGCTTTCATGGTGAGTAGGGCCTGAAACACTCAGCCTGGGAGAAGGCGTGTTGGGAGTGGGGTAGCTTGAAGGACGAGGTGGTGGGGGGGTAGGGTGAGCAGTGGTCTCTGGAGCATGGGGGATGTTTTGGGGAGAGTCAACCCCAACATCACCTCCTTCCTTGCATTTCCTTCCCCCACCCTGCCCCATCCCCCAGCTGGTGGAGGGAAACTTCGCCTTGTTCTGCACCTACACCTTGGGCTTCCGCAACGAATTCCAGAATCTACTCCTGGCCATCATGGTGTGTGTTGGACCCGAACGTAGGCGGGCAGCCTGGGCTGAAGTGGCATGGGCAGTGGGATGGTTCTTTGGATAGTCAGAGGGTATTTCTCAGACTGGCCCAAGGTCATGAAGAGTTGAGGAAGGCTTCCCAGAATATTTGGCTGGACCTTGTCTAAGTAGGACTGTGAAAGAAAGAGTTTGTGGTTGGATGTTTCAGTGGATAGCACAACAAAAGCAAAGGTATGGATGGCAAGAACTTTGTGCTCAGAGGTATGAGAAGGCAGGAGATGAGATGACCAGGACCACCTGTCAGCTCCCCTGAGGAGCTGTCAGAGGTGCCTGCCACCTTCCTTTTGCAGCCCAGGTGATGTTGTGTGGCAGCTGCCTTCTTACAGGGCTGGGAGCATCTTTGGGGTCCTGGGAAGGGCAGGAGAGGTTCTGTGGATCTAACCCCATTTGTCCATCCACAGCTCTCAGCCACGTTCACCATTCCCATCTGGCAGTGGTTCCTAACCCGGTTTGGCAAGAAGACAGCTGTATACGTTGGGATCTCAGTGAGTAGGGCTGAGAGGAGAGGGCCTGGGTTGAGTTGGGGGTTACTGTTGGGAGCCTCCCAGCTGACCCATCTTCCTGCACCCTTTCCCGTAGTCAGCAGTGCCATTTCTCATCTTGGTGGCCCTCATGGAGAGTAACCTAATTGTTACGTACGTGGTAGCCGTGGCAGCCGGCATCAGTGTGGCAGCTGCCTTCTTACTCCCCTGGTAGGTAGATACAAGCCCACCTGGTATCTTCCCACACTCTGAAGCTTCTTGGGGAAAGTTCTATGGGGCTTCTCCTTCCACAGGCCATTCTGGGGCAGGGGGGAGTGCCCAGGTTGGGGGTGGGGTAGGTCTGCCCTGTATGGGTGTACAGGTTGTGAGCTTTGCAAGAACACATAATCAGGGTGGGAAATGGGGCTAAAGTCTGGCCTGTGTTCCACTCACCAAGCTGAGCACCTGGAGTGGAACTATGTCTTCTCAGAGGAAGGGGCCTTCTTTTCTTATTTGTGGGTAGGTGCCATCCCTTCATGAGCTGTCTTCCTCTGGGGCTACAGGCTCCCAGAGGGCCATCTCTTTTCATTGACGAGAGGTGCCGTAGGGGCTAGTGGGGGCCTGGGGTTGCTAGGTGGGTCCCCAAGACTGCCACCACTCTGCACAGGTCCATGCTGCCTGACGTTATTGATGACTTCCACCTGAAGCAGCCCCACACCCATGGAACCGAGCCCATCTTCTTTTCCTTCTATGTGTTCTTCACCAAGTTCGCCTCTGGCATCTCGCTGGGCATTTCCACCCTCAGTCTTGAGTGAGTGAGACGAGGACCTGGGACAGGGCTGGGCAGGCCAGGCCCTGGGGGTCTCATCCTCACTGCTCTCCTGCCCACTGGGTCCCACAGCTTTGCTGGGTACCAGACCCGTGGCTGCTCTCAGCCGGCACGTGTCAAGTTTACACTGAAGATGCTGGTGACCATGGCTCCCATAGTCCTCATCCTGCTGGGCCTCCTGCTCTTCAAGCTGTACCCCATTGATGAAGAGAAGCGGCGGCAAAATAAGAAGGCCCTGCAGGCTCTGAGGTGAGAGCGGGGAGGGGATGGGATGGTGGAGGGGGTGTCATTCAGTTTAAGCCTTCAACTTGTGCCTTCTGTGGCCAAGTCCAGATTGATCTTCTCTTGACAGCTCCAGCTGGTAGCTATGTGCCAGGCACTGTGTTGAGTGGTTTTACATGTGTTCATTCAGCAGATATGTGTTAGATGCCTACTATGTGCCTGGCATTGCTCTAGTGAACAAAAGCAAAGCTCTGCCCTCAAGGGCTTGTGTCTTCATGATTGTCTCTAGTCCTCCAGTGACCCTGGGTGTCAGAATCTGGTGATTCCCACTCCACAGATGAAGAAGCTGAGGTTGAATCAGGCAGAGTGCCTGGCCCAGCTGATGAGAGGTAGGGCTGGGGTTGAGCCCCAGCCTCGCAACTCCAAAGCCTATACTTTTCACTGCCCTCCTGGTATGCAAGACCTCGGGCGTGGCCTGAGCCCTGCCTTTCAGGAGACCAGAGGGCTTGGTGGAGTGAGTCATGCCAGCCCAGGCCAGAGTTCTAGGGTTTGCGGTGTGCCGTGTACAGCAAGGACAGTAAATAGAGCAACTAGCAGTTTCTGTGCTAAGAGCAGGAGAGCAAACTGTATGTCCTGTGGTTGACACCCGTCCAACAACTGGCTAATACTGCAGGGCCAACATCCTGTGAGGAAGGAGGCAGGTGGGATGGGGGAGGGGCAAGGACGTGTCCTCCAACCCATCTCCTCCGGCTCTCGCAGGGAAGAAGCCAGCAGCTCGGGCTGCTCTGACACAGATTCCACAGAGCTGGCTAGCATCCTCTAGGGCCCTCTGCGTTGCCCGAAGCCACCATGCCGAGGGCCTGCGTCTCCAGGCACACGAGGGATCAGGACCTGTTTGCCCACTCGCTGAGCAGCTGGTCTGCAGGTGTCAGGAAGGGAACTGAAGACTCCAGAGGAAGTGGCCCAGGACACTTTCTGTGCCCGCTGTGGAGCCAGCCGCTCTGCAGCCTCCTGCCTCCTCTCTGCCCACCCATGGGGCTGAGCCCTGGGGCTGCTACTGTGAATATGCCGAGGACTGATCGGGCCTAGCCCGGAACACTAATGTAGAAACGTTTTTTTACAGAGCCTAATTAATAACTTAATGACTGTGTACATAGCGATGTGTGTGTATGTGTGTGTCTGTGAGCTATTAATGTTATTAATTTTCATAAAAGCTGGAAAACAGAGCTGCCTGTTTCTGTGTCCCATCCACTCACCAAGCCCTTCCGTGTCAAGGTTCAGACAGGGAGAGGGTGCATTGAGCCCCAGGTGCCATTGGGTGTGGAGAATGTTTGGAGGTGTGATAACAGCCTCAGCTAACATTTACTAAACACCTACTCTGTACCAGGCACAGCGCAGAGGCTTTGCACTTAATCTGCTGGTGTTCTCATTTAATCCTTGAAGCCATCTTGCTAAATCAGGGTTGTCCCCCTTTGAAAGATAAAAAAACTGAGCTCCAGCATAAAGAGGGACTTGGCTAAAGTCACACAACCAAGCACTCGTAACTGGAATTCCATCCTAGCTCTGTGAGACACCAGTACCTTCATCAGCACTATCCACTCCCCTGTCTCTGAGAATGACCAATGGCCCGGCTCGGCAGCTGAGCCTGTAATCCCAGCACTTTGGGAGGCTGAGGCGAGTGGATTGCCTGAGCCTGCGGGTTCAAGACCAGCACTGGCAACTTGGTGAGACCTCGCCTCTACAATTAAAAAAATTAACTGGGTGTGATAGCATGCGCCAGTAGTTCCGGCCGCTTGGGAGACTGAGGTGGAAGGACTGCCGGAGCCCAGCAGGTCGACGCTGGGATGGCTGTGAGTGTGCCACTGCACTCCAGCCTGGGCGACGGAGTGAGACTCTGACTCAAAACACAAAAAAATAGAGAATGACGGATGGACTGGGAGGTGAGGGTTGCTCCATATGTGCTGTGTGTGTGTTGTGCCGTGCTTCTCGCTTGGTGCCTGCCTAAGCATGTGGGGCTGGCTGTGCTGAGGCTGACTGTCTGATCCGGGCCCTATGTGTCCCTGGAGACCTGTGATTCTCTCTCCACAACTGCTATTGACAGTGTTGGGAGGTGAGGCCTGGATGGTGTCGAAGTCCTGGGCTCAAGTGATCCTCCTGCCTCAACCTCCCGAGTCGCTGGGATTAGAGGCTTGTGCCACCACACCTGGCTCACAGAAGGCTTTCTAAACAGGAGAGCTACTCAGTTATCTGGGATAGTTTACAGAGTGAAGGCGAGGAGATCAAGTCGAAGACAAGGAGAACAGTCGGGATGCTGATGCAATCACACAGGTTAGAGAAGGTAAGACCTGGGAAGTAATTAGAGGGATGGGAAGGAGCAAGACAGCTGTGTGTGTGTCAGCTGAGGGACTATCTCATCACTGAGGTATTGGTGAAAAATAACCCCCAACCAAACACCCCTGGTTGGGGGGCAGGTTGGTGGGGAAGGCCAAATTGGTAGCACTTGACTCATTTCTATGGTGTAAGTAACTTTTTTTTTTTTTTGAGTCAGAGTCTCAGTCTGTCGCCCAGGCTGGAGTGCAAAGGCACTCTCATGGCTACTGTAGCCTCAACCTGCTGGGCTCAAGTGGTCCTTCCCTCTCAGCCTTCCAAGTAGCTGGGACTATAGTAGATGTGGGCCACCACACCCAAATTGCTCAGGCTGGTCTTGAACCCCTGGGCTCAGGCAATCCTCTCACTTCTGCCTCCCAAAGTACTGGGATTACAGGTGTGAGCCACCACGCCCAGCCAATTTTAGGTTACCAATAGTTGTTCTATCTTGAAAAATTCCTAAACATAACAACATAACAGTCTGCTCTCACAAGCTAGTAGGAGCTTGGTCTGGCACTTCACTGGGTCTCATACTTAACCCAAACTCCAAATGAGGCCCAGAGTAGGGAAGTACTTAGACTATTCAGGCTTGGTTTTTATCCTGGATGTGGGGCTCCCTTTTTGGGTGGGAAGGAGGCTCCTTTTTTTTTTTTTTTGGAGTTGGAGTCTCATTTTGTCACCCAGGCTGGAGTGCAGTGGCATGCTCATGGCTACTGCAGCCTTGACCTGCTGGGCTCAGGCAATCCTCCTGCCTCAGCCTTCCAAGTAACTGGCAGGTCTCAAAAGGTTGCCCAGGCTGGTCTCAAACCCCTGGGCTCAAGCAATCCTTTCACCTCCGCCTCCCAAAATGCTAGGATTACAGGTGTGAACTACCACGCCCGGCCGGGAGGCTCCATTTTTACTAATGAAGTACTGCCAAATTACTTTTAGAAATTTCATAAAATATTATCAGGCACTATTATATGTGCTTAATAAATACTCATTCAGTTAACTTCAGAACTTCCCTATGAGGAAGGCACTATTATTATTATCCTCATGTTCATATAAGGGAGTTGAGGCATGGTGTTAAATAACCTGCACAAAGTCATCAGACTGTGAGGAAGTGGAGAAGCTGATACTTGAATCCAGGCTGTCTGGCTATAGCACCTGTGCCCTTAGCCACTACCTAAGAGTTTTACTGGCCGGGCTCGGTGGCTCAGCCTGTAATCCCAGCACTTTGGGAGGCGGAGGCGAGTGGATTGCCTGAGCCCGCAGATTCAAGTCCAGTTTGGGCAACTTGGTGAGACCTCGTCTCGACAATAAATCAAAAATTAGCTGGGCGTGGTGGGGTGTGCCTGTAGTTCTGGCTACTTGGAAGGCTGAGGCAGAAGGATTGCCGGAGCCCAGAAGGTCGAGGCTGCGGTGGCCAGGAGCATGCCACTGTACTCCAGCCTGGGTGACAGAATGAGACTCCGACTCAGAAAAAAAAAAAAGAGTTTTACTGCTACCAAGTCAGGTCCCACCGCCTTTGTAGCTGCCTGGGCAAGGCAGGAGCCTAGAGTCTGGTCTGGCCTTGGTCTAGTGTGCTCATAGACTCTGAGATAATGTCCCTAGAGGCCCACTCATCCCTCCCCTCTCCCTCCATGCTAATCAGTAACCTCCAAGTCCTGTCTTTAAAAACAATTCATTTAAAATTTCTAAACCACCCAAACATTCTTCTTTCCCATCCCTATAATTATTTCCCAGGTCTTCTCTCACCTGGATGATTGCATCAGCATCCTGACTGGTCTCCTTGTCTTCAATTTGATCTCTTCATCTTCACTCTGTAAACTACCCCAGATAACTGAGTAGCTCTCCTGTTTAGAAATGCTTCTCTAAGTCAGGCGTGTTGTCACATCTGTCATCCCCTCGGGAGTCCAAGACAGCAGGAGCTTGAGGCCAAGACTTCAAGACCAGCCTGGGTCACATAGTGAGAACCCTATCTTCTCAAAAACAACAATACTTCCTAGAAATCCTTCTGAGTCCCCCGCTAACCTCCCTAGCCCCTGGTGGCCCTTCTTACAGGGCATCTTTTTGGCCCTGGGATACACCTTGGGGAAGCTCTGAGAGCCCATCCCCTTCCTCCTGGTCTCCTCACCAGGCCTGCATGGTGGGGTTGGGCAGCACGTGTGCAGCTGAGTGGATGTGAGCGGTGACTGGAGAGGGCTTTGGCTGCGGGTCAGACTCAACTCCCAGTGACCCAGTTTGATGCTTCTCTGCAGGGCTCAGTTTCCCCCAAGATGTTCTATTTAGAATGGAAAAACTTTGCCTCTCTCCAGTTTCATGTTCACAGAAAACGGCTCTCCTCTTCCAAGACACCCCTGATGAGTTAGAGTGCGTGGGGGCCATTAAATCTTTGGGAGTGGGACAGGGGGGAGAGAGGGAAAGTCCTATTGCTTGGGTCATTGGCTATTCCTGGACCCATCTTTGAGAGACGTGCCATCTTGACTTCCTCTATGCTTGGATACAGCGTTACCACAACAAACCCAGTCCCTCCCTCTTCACTCTGTCTTGCGGCCCTCAATCATGCCAACCACACACACCTCCACCGCCTCTGCTAAAGACCAGGTGCAGCTTTGGCGCCACCTGCTGAAAGAAATGGGCAGCGCCTCAGCATTGCAAAGAAGGAATTCCAGATCTGTCACTGATCTGGAATGTTGATTTCATTCATCTGAACAGATATTTACAAGGAGTTTACTCTATATCATGCACCAGCTAGGCTTTGAGGATATATTGGTGAACAAAACAGATCTTACTTTCTCGGTGGGGACCAATGGCAAATTCATGAACAGATAAGATGATTTCAGATTGTAATGAGCACCATGAAAGAAACAGGAAGGATGATGAAGCAGAGGGAACTGCTATGGAGGCTACTTAAAGTCGGGTAATCGGGAAAGAATGTTCTGAGAAAATGACGTTTGACTTGAATCATGAAGGAGGAGAATCAGCCAGACATTTGGAGAGCTTGGGAGAAAAAGTATTGCAGTTAGAGGAGACAGCACAGAACTTGAGGCGCCAAAGAGCTTCGCATATTTGAAGGACAGAAAGGAGACTAGCGAAGCCAGAGTGTAGTGGATGAGAGGGTGGTGGTATAAGCTGGGCTTGGGGAGATGCAGAGAAGCCAGGTCCTCCAGGGTCTTGTAGCCCATGGTGAGAATTTGAATTTTACCTTAAAGTAGCCAAAAAACCATCGAAGACATTTATGCAGGAAAATGATTTACCAGCCAGGCTCGGTGGCTCAGCCTGTAATACTGCGCCTTTGGGAGGCTTAGGTGAGTGGATTGCCTGAGCCCGCGGGTTCGAGACCTGCCTGGGCTGGCGAAACCTCATCGCTACAATAAATCAAAAAAACTAGCTGGGCGTGGTAGTGCGCGCCTGTAGTTCCAGCAACTCGGAAGGCTGAGGCGGAAGGATCGCCGGAGCCCAGCAGGTCGAGGCTGCGGTGGCCGAGAGCGGCCACTGCACTCCAGTCTGGGCGACGGAGTGAGACGCCAACTCAAAAAAAAAAAAAAAAAGCGTAGGATAGTGATTTCTTGTCTCCCAAAGGACTAACCAACCCACCACCCTACCAATTTTGTTTGATAGAAAAGGCACTGGCACTGCAACAAATCAAAGTGTGAATTTGGATTGTTCCACAACCTATCTATATGAGCTTAGGCAGATTTCAATCTGTCTGCACCAAATTTCCTCCTTCGTAAGATGAGGCTAGCAATATTCCCTCACAGTATTTGGGGCTGAAGCTTACATTGATGCGGCAGCTACTAAAATGACTGCCACATAATAGGTGTTCAATTTGTGATGCCCAGGAAGGCTGATCGCTGTTGAGGCCAATGTACTGCTCCGTAAGATGTTTGCTCCTCCAACTTAACACTTCACATTGTGGGTCTGTGTCATGTGGGAGAAGTCCTGGGGTTGCAGTGGTACATTTTGAAGAAAAAAATCGCTACCTCTTAACCTCTGAAGATAATGGAGTAACTGAAGTCATTATGTAGATTCATATAGATTCATATTCACCAGCTTCCCCTTCATTCTCCTCCCAAGTATCTCTGGGGTTGAGACCAATGAGGCTGTCTTTATATTTGAATCTCTCTTTGTAGTCTGGCTTTAATTTCAGTGTATATCTTTCCACACAAACCAAATAAACTGCTTTCAGCTCTTGGAGGAAAACAAAGAAACAAAATATAATCCATTCAAGAAATGTTTTTATTCTCTAAATTTTATGATTTAAATAACCAATGACATTATGCAGTCAGTCGTTTTATGTCCAGGAAAACCACCCATGGCTCTTTTTTTAGCCTTGAATACTGCCCCCTTTGGAGAAAGTTCTTAGTTGCTTTTTAACCAACACTCAAAAAATATTAATTTGGTTCTTTATTCCTGAACGTTAAAAGCTGGAGGTTAATAGAATCATACTGTATGATTCTAAAGTTCCAATGTATGTCTGACTGATACTGAGGGATGAAGAACTGAGGGCAAGAAAAGGCCTCCTCTTTCCAAAATTTGCAAAATCAATGTGACTTGGACTTTCACTAACCTGCCAAGTGTGTAACCAACATTGGCTAGAGCAGGCAGTCTCTGTTGGAATTGCGCTGACAGGAAGTCCTGGTGCTGCCCCTGAGAGGTCTCCAGATGACTTAGGGTAGTACACCTCTCCCTACTCTTCCTGGTGAGGTGGACTAGAATCCCCAGGGGAGGAAGACGTAATTTATAGTTATACCATCAGCTCCTCTCGTTATATCAAGACTTGAGAAAAATATCTAGTAGCTCTTCCTTCTCAAAAGGTGAGGGGTTCCTGGACCAGAACTTATTTTTGGAAATTAGGTATCAATCTTGGAATAATGAGCAGGGAAGTCTTTCTGCCAGTTACAGTGTACTTAAGTACACAGTTTGGTTCATACTGTATAAGCTTTTTCTGCAAATATGTTCAGGAACTCACTGCCGTGTTGGTTTTCTTTAAAGATTGTTTTCTCTCCTCCTAGTGAACCAGAGCAGATTCTTTGGATTTGCTATTGATTACACAGATGGATGGAACTTTCTGATGCACTAGGAAAACAAAACTAGGATAGAGTCTATATTTTTTCCAAGAGTCTAAAAAGCACATGAATTTACCTTGTGTGCTGGCAGGAGCTATTACTCCTTAAAGAAAAAAGAACATTGAATAGGATTTTCATGGTGTAGTCCATCAAAGAACTATTCTTATTCCACAAAATCTTTTAGAAGCTTACTTTGCTGTGTACTCCTATAGAAACTAGAAAATTTCTAATATCAAAGGTGTTTTTTTATTTTTTATTTTTATTTTTATTTTTATATAATCAGTATTTTGTATTATGATATTGTGGGGTACAGTCGAGGACTAGGTGTACAAATATGTTTCATTCAGGTACCCTTGTTGACACGAGGTGTCTTTCCGTCCCCAGACAGGTATTGGCTACCATTAATCCCATCTCCCCTCCCCTCCCCCCACATAGTTTCCCATAAATACTTTAAAAAATTGTTTAAAGTGAACAGCTAATATATGAAATGTATATAAGTTCTCAGATGACTTAGTTGATAGCCAATAACCAAAGAACAACTGCTATTGATTGCAAGGAAGGTCATTGAGCAAATTTGTGACTTGAAGGTCTGTTGAGATTTCATTATTAGGGGAGGAATTTGCTATGCTCTGATTGGTGATACCATTTTTTCTGAAAATATTGCCTGAGCCAAGTCATTGATTAGAAGGGTGTGTATGTGAAATACAAACATATTTATAAGATTTTTAAAAATATTACTATTTAAACATGGTTACTGACTTATTTTTTTTGAATTGGAGTCTCAATCTGTCACCCAAGCTGGAATGCAGTGGAACGCTCACAGCCACTGCAGCCTCCACCTGCTGGGCTTAGAAGATCCTTCTGCCTCAGCCTTCCAAGTAGCTGCAACTACAGGCGTGTGTTTGGTTAATTTTTTGATTTATTGTAGAGACGAGGTCTCACCAAGTTACCTGGGCTGGTCTCGAACTCGCGGACTCAGACTACCCACTCACCTTGGCCTTCCAAAGTGTTTGGATTACAGGCTGAGCCACCAAGCCCGACCGATTTCTAACTTTTAATGTTAAGTATCATCTTCCTGTTTTCCATGGCAGGAATGCTGGGAGTGAAGTAAAGACTGATTTAAAGGAAAATTCTAGATCGAGATGACTTCTCTTGTCAAAGATTTTTAAAGATGAAACAATTGCCAGCTGAGCAGGCAGTTATCATTAAATTTATTTTTTCCATTGAATTTCTATTTTTTTTCTATTGTATATATGTTAATAGCATCAGTGATTCTTCATGAAAATACATTTCCTATTTGATGAGCCCACCTACAAATAACAAGCCTCTCTTATCTCTAAAATCCTCCTAATTTCATCCCTACAAAAATTAGCTAACATCTAGTCACTAATTAATCTAATAGATCTTTCAGTTCTTTAACTATTTCTAGGTACCAAACATTGTACAGGTACTGCAGGAGGAATTAGGTTAGAGGCATTAATAAGAAGGCCTGGGAACTTAGCATAAGAAAGCATAGTAAGGTCTGAGAATTGCCAGATAAAGACAGGAATAAAGTACTCTTGAAATACTCAAACAGGACAATTAATTTTGCCTAAAAGACAGAGAGCTTGAGGAAGACCACAAAGAGGAGATATTTCAATAATCAAAAAATGAGTTTAAAAATCCCCATATGGATCAAATGAATTCTAAGCAGAGAAAGCAATGTGATCTATGGAACAGAGTATGGAATTACATAGACTCTCAAACAAGAAGTATTTATTTCTGCTAGTAAGCAGATATTTGAACTAGGTCGTGAGGAGTTTGAGTGGGGCTTGAGTGGGGTAGCCATTGCACACATGACTGCTGTTTTCTCCTGTGTTACTAGGCTAGAAAAGACTTCAGGGCATTGGAACACATCCATATCATGATGCAGTCCAGAGCTAGTGATTTGAGGCTCACACATCATTTTAGATAGTAAACATAGAAATCAATGCCTTTGCTATTCAAGAGGTTCAATAACTAACACTTGGAGATAATTCTTCCTCTATGCACAGTTATTTATGTAAGCAAAACCAAAGGTTCTTAGGCCTTTTTATCTGTTACTGCCATGAAAGAGCCAACAGACTGTGCACCTCTGTTGCAGCAGTCCGTGTTCATGACTATTTACATGCAAATTTCAATACCAGATTTAAACGTTGGAATGATTTTGCTATAAATAAAAGTACATTATACTTTTAAATTCTCTTCAGGGTCTGTTTGTGAGCATTACCTGTGAGTGCAGACATGTGCAAGAAATCTTGGAGGTGACATTAAGAAACAGGAGAAAACAGCAGTCATATGTGCAATAGACTGATTCCTGTTTTATGGACCATTCTTTATATATTTGTCATTTGTCATTTTATGCATGCTTTTGAAGAAGCAAGATTTGGATATTAGTTGGAATCCTATTTGGGTAAAATTTAAGCAGAGGCATTGCGTTTTGATGGAAACCTTGAACAGTAAATGATATTTGAATAAAGAGAGACATTTGGTTGAGGGGATATGAGCAAGCATCATAAATGGAAGGGCTAAGACTCCGGTGACAGCGCTGACACAGAGCCTACAGGTTACGTGTCAGTAAAGGATAGTCAGCATGTTTGGAATGCTGGGTAAGGCATGAAGGTGGGAGGTCATGAAGCACTTTATTCTCATTGGTGGTTTCACCATGTGACAAGCCAGAGTGGCAGGTGTAACCTGTGAAAGAGAGGAAGAGATACATCAGTATAGTAACATTCTCAAGATCAAGCAGCAATAGGAAAATAAGAGGAAAGCACAATTTTTTTTTCTCCCTGATAAGTAGGTTATGAAAATTCCAGTGTCCTTGCATGCCTTACAATGAATTCACCACAGAGGTGTGAGCTGGTCTCAAGGGCAAAGCAGAAATGAGCCTTCTACCTTCTGAAGTGTAATTGTTGTAATATTTGTAAAAGAGCAACTTTTTCCTAAAGGAACACATCCTGCCCAGTTCGAATTAGCTTTGATGGAGTCTAGAAAATAGGATTAGTCATCAGAGAAGCTGCCAAACGTCAGAGAAAAATATAGCCTCTATATAACCCTTACCTTGATAAGATTCTTTTTTTTTTTTTAAATGTTTGTCACTATGAAACTTAAAAATCCATCCCATTTTCAGGTGCTGTCACTGTTAGTGTAGTTTGAAAAATCCATATATCATTTTCCTACAACAAGGGCTGCTTATGAAAATTTTTAGGTACAAGGCAAAGAAACAGAAAAATCTAGACGTAAGTAAATACAGCCAGAGGGTGAAATAGAAGAGACTTAATCACAAAAATCAAGACCAAGGGGTTGCAGATTACATGCATATAATTAGTTTTATTTTCAAAACAGTTGTATTGAGGGATAAATGGCATACAATAAGCTGTACATATTTTAAAGTGCACAAATTAGTAAGCTTTGGCATATGTATACATGCAGAAACCCACCCCACAATCAAGATAATGAACATGTCCCCCAGAGCTTTTTTCTGCCCCTTTGTGATCTCTCATCTTCTACCCCCCAACCTCAGGTAACTAGTGATCTACTTTCTGACACTACGTGTTGTGTACCTTTCTTAAAACATTACATAGATGGGATAGCATAGCAGAAATTCTTTTTTGTCAGACTTCCTACTTTATCCCTTCTACTCAGTGTGTACTAATATCTCATTATGGTTTAATTTGCGCTTCCCTAGTGAGGAACATTGTGGGAAATCTTTTCTAGAACATGTTTCTCTTCCCTGTATCTTTTTTGGTGAGGGGTCTGGTCAAATCTTTTGTCTGTTTTATAATTGAGATTTTGTTTTGTTTTGTTACTATTGCATTTTGAGAGTTTTAATATATTCTAAATACAGATTTGTCCTTTGACAAATATGTAACTGGCAAATTTCTCCCGGACTGCAGCTCTTCTTTTCTTCTATTCCTGCAGGAGTGTCTTTTGACAAATAATTTTTTTCATTTTGATGACATCTAATGTACCAATTGGTTCCCTTATAGATCATACTTTTGGTGACATAGGAAGCCTTTGTGTAACACAAGGTCACAAAGAGTTTCTCCTATCTTTTTTCTGGGAGTTTTATAATTTTAGGTTTTACATTTAGGTCTGTGGTTCATTTGTGGATAGTTTTTCTGTATTGTATAAAGTTTGGATCAAAGTTCATTTTTTTGAATATGGCTATTCAATTGCCCCACACCATTTATTGAAAAGACTACCCTTGCTCCATGTAACATGGCAGTAATAAATGATAGTATACTTCATATAAATGACTTCCAAAGTCACACTTCCAATGTACATTAGGAATATCTGATCACAAGTGTAGCTCTAGGAGACAAACTGGAGGAAAATGGAAAACTGTCATCATCTGGCAGACGGTTGGGTAAACTGTGTCAGCCCACCTTGAGACACTCTTGTTACACTGATCAGGTAACTTTAGGAAGTCTATTAAAACTACTGGCCAGGCTCATTGGCTAAGCCTGTAATCCCAGCACTTTGGGAGGCTGAGATGAGTGGTTTGCCTGAGCCCGTGGTTTTGAGACCAGCCCGGGCAACTTGGTGAGACCTCGTCTCTACAATAAATAAAAAAAATTAGCCGGGTGTGGTAGCATGCACCTGCAGTTCTGGCTACTTGGAAGACTGAGGTGGAAGGATTGCTGGAGCACAGCTGGTCAACGCCGGAGTGGCCGTGTGTGTGCTACTGCACTCCAGCCTTGTCGACAGATTGAGACTCTGACTCAAAAAAAAAAAAAAAAAATACTACTAACTGTGGAAGAAGGTAGCACTAGATACCAGGGAAGAGACCATGCTACCTTCATCTAGTTGCTAAATACAATTGAAATTATCTCCAGAGCAACCCCTTCAGTTCCCCTTCCACTATGGGAACTTGTCTGTCCTCTCAATAAATCCTGCTTTCAAAAAAGAAAGAAAGAAATGATCTTCTTACTTCTAATCACCAAAATCATTGTCCACATTGTTGTTGGGTGATATATCTAAAAGATAAATTCCTTTATGTCACCTCTTTTTTTTAAATTTACTAGGAACCTCAGGTAGGTCCTACTTTTTCAAAATCCTAGGTGATACCAACATATCCTAAATATTCCTACCATTTTCCAACAGGATTGTGTGCTCCAATCTAACTTTCCTATTTGTGCCTTTTTCTTTCATGCTCAGGGCAAGAGGTTTGGTCCTCTTGCTATGGTCTTTCCCTTTCTCTATTTGGCATTTTTCAAGACCCTCTGTGAAAACATCTCAAGTTTTCCAAGCATTATCAGTCCCTCCTACTTTGTGCCACCAGATCAGTTTCTATTTCTAAATATCATTTCTGTCTCATCAGATTGAATCAGCTACTCTTCTTATATGATCTGTGAGACCCTCCTGGGACTTTTATATCTGCTATAGTAGATATATAATCTTGTTTAGAATAAGAAAGCACAAATGTTCATTTAATGAATTGAATAAGTAAATGATGTTAGTGAATTTTTGCGTTATTCATATTCATCTGAATTTCATGGAGTATCTTTATTTCTGTGTTGAATGTTGGTTCCAGCTATGGGGAGTATCACCCTGCCTCTTTATTTTCTTTATTTATTTATTTATTTATTTATTTATTTTTGAGTTGGAGTCTCACTCCATAGCCTAGGCTAGAGTGCAGTAGCATACTCACGGCCACCCCATTGTTGACCTGCTGGATTCAGCTGATCCTTCCACCGCAGCCTTCCAAGTAGCCGAAACTGCAGGCGTGTGCTACCACACCCAGCTATTTTTTTTTTTTTTGTAGAGACAAGGTCTCACCGATTTGCCCGGGCTGGTCTCAAACCTGCAGGCTCAGGCAATCCACTGGCCTTGGCCTCCCAAAGTGCTGGATTTACAGGCTGAGCCAGCGAGCCTGGCAACCCTGCCTCTTTTCAAGGACCAACTTGCCAAGAGCAAGTCTCCCCAAAGGCCTTGGACTTAGATTAACCTGAAAACATTGATTTCATCATGCCTCAGTTTTGCTCAGAAAACTACAGGAGGCCTCACTCTTTCAGGATGGAGGCCAAACTCCCCTGGCAAGTATTGAAAGTCCTTTAATAGAGGGTGACCCAGTCTCATTCCCACTTGATCTACTCTTCCCTGTAGAAATCTTGCCTTACTTAAAATTCAGCTCTACCTTCACATAAGCCTGTATTGTCCCACTTCCATGACGTTGTGCCTGGAAATGCTCCCAGATTCAAGTAAAATCTCCCTTCTCTTCTTTGATCTCCAAGTTTCTATGTTTGAGTCTCATCTTTTCATAAAATCTCCCTTTCTGAACTTCAACCTCATTGCCAAGTTAACATCTAACCAGATACTGCTTTATGTTACCAGGTTGGTGGTGTGACTATATTATATATATTTTTGCAATCTATGACAGAACCTGCTGCATTGCAAAATTTGTTTATTGATATCATGATGGCAGTGAACTTGGGTATGAGGAAAGAGTTTATTGAAAGTCAAGCACGACATATGTAAAGTTCTGACTATAGAGAGCTATAATATATTCAGAAAAATAAAAGAATTGAAAGAGAATAACCAGATCAAAGCTTCCTTCTGGACAGGAAGCATTCCTGCACCTCTGTGTACCCCCTCCCCCTTTCCCTACCTACCCAGATCCTCACCCAAGACACACTGTAGGTATTTTGATACCATACATAGGTGTAGTGGAAAAGAATAAAGAAGAGCCTTCCATCTTTCTTATCTATATTCAGGTGGAAGAACTCCCCTCAGAATACCTAGTCCTCAGAGAACATTCCTGGTGTGTGCTTTTGTGAACAAGAGGTAGCCAAACTTGGAAAAACACCCAAAACACTCCCTAAAATTCATCTGTTCTCTATTTTTGGCTCTTGGATATCATAACCAAGGATGGTTGTAGGCGGTGTCCGCGACCCAATTCAGTCAGCTTTGTCTATTGGCAATAAGGTACTATAATGAAGCCCTTTTGACATATCAATATTTTCATTCCTAGATGCCCATTTGTTCTGAATAAGAATCAATAATGTTCAATTAATATAGATTATGTCACTAAGCAGTTAATTTAGAATGTCATTGCTTTGCAGTTCATCTCCTAACCTAACTGAGCCTAACAGCATCTACTTAGAGGACCAGCCACGCCATTAGGATGGAAAAGAGTGGAGAACCTAACCACCCCAACCTCCCAGACCTAGAATTTCATTCCAGCAAGAGTGGCACACCCCGAAGATAGCCTCCCTCCCATAAGCAGCTGCTAGGAATCTTTCTTTGGTGACATTATTGGCATTCTGGGCAGAGAGCAAAATCATTTTGAGCTTTCCTGATACATTCAGTGCTCACACTGAGGTCTTGGAATATAGACCAGACAAGTGTAGATGTTCAAACTTATGACCATCCTGGAGCATGGGTTCCCTGTGTAATATGGATCATGCCTTATATGCATATATTGCACTATTTCTTTTATTTGACCTCTTTCCTTGCCCTTGTATGTAGACAGTATTACCTTACTATTTAATGTCACGCTTTGCCCATTCTATCTTATTAGTACGGAGTGTTAAAAAAAAGTAGACAGACAACCCCTCAGTATAATTTTCACTTCATATATTTAAAAATAAGCAGTCTAGGCATTATATAACTCTGATTGGATAACAAAGATAATGACACATCTACAAGATTACAGATCTTAACTAGGTCAACCATAGTTATGCAAATGGATATCCTCTGGAGATTACAAGGGCCACCATCTTCTCTCCACCCCCCTCCCCCCCCATTTTGTATCTTAACCGTCATTCTCTGAACTCAGGAATAAATTAGTTTTAGAACAGGATCTGATGAGGATGGATTGAGTTGAAAAGACCTGGACATTATTTTGTTTTCTTGTCCTTCTGAATCCACAGCCTCTTTCCCTAGCTTTACCTGATATAGCCCATGAAGGCAACTTCGGTTTCTATTGGTCATCATTATGAGTCTCCCAAATCCTTTTTGTGTACATCAACTCACCATTGGTTTACTGGATTTTTGTAGGATTTGCCCAAGTGGGGGAAGACCTGGTGGGAGACAGCAAGGGTTTCCCAGAGCTGCTTGGTATCCTGCCTCCCAAGTCCTCATCTCCCCTCCCCGCTCTATTCTCCCCTCTCCAAAGCGTGAATCCTCAGCAGTTTCAAATGTTCACAAACATATGGAGACAGTTTGTTGGCTATCTGCAGCCTTTTCATACCAAAAGACTGTATTGGGATAGGTGTGGATTTATCACCTGAATATCCATGTCACTCCTTGTATTAGTAGTCATCCTATTTCAGTAAGTACTATCAGTAAAACAGTCATTAATAACTGTTATTTCATCAGTTACCTTTTTTTTATCTTCTGTATTATCTCCCTTGATTTCCACTGTAATAACTAGGTAGGACTTTTTTTTTTTTTTTTGAGTTGGAGTCTCACCCCTTCGCCCAGGCTGGAGTACAGAGTGGCACACTCACGGCCACCCCAGCACCAACCTGCTGGGCTCAGGCGATCCTTCTGCCTCAGCCTTCCGAGTAGCCAGAACTACAGGCACACACTACCATGTCCAGCTAATTTTCTTGATTTATTGTAGGGATGAGTTCTCGCCAAGTTGCCCAGGCTGTTCTCAAACCTGTGGGCTCAGGCAATCCTCTCACCTGGGCCTTCCAAAGTACTGGGATTACAGGCTTGAGTCACCACACCCAGCCAACTTTTTTTTTTTAAAGAAACAATTGACTTCCTTGAAGGACTTGGGACAAAGCTATTCGCTAGCTGAGTTAGAATTATCATTTCATTCATTTATTTTTTTCATCCTTTAGATATTTGCGAATAATTCGTATACGAACCTAGCACTGAGTTAGTAATAAAAAATTAACCTGATGGCCTCTCTGATCTCAGCCATTTAAAAAGAAATTCTGCTGATTGTCAGTGCTGAGTCCCTTCCCATAATGTCTGGGACTCTACAGGCTACAACCCTGGCTGCACAATAGAATCACCTAGAGCTTTTAAGAAAGGAAAGAAAAAAGAAAACACCAATTTAAAGCCGAACAAACACACACTTATAGGTCACTTACCATACATTTGTATTTAATCAGTCTGGGAGGTGCCCTTGGTTTGGGGATTTTAAAAGGTCCCCAAATGATTCAAATGTGCAAGCAGGAATGAAACTCTCTGGAGTGAAGCTTAGGCTAGACCTGGGTCTTTAATAACCACTTGGGCCATTGAGAAAAAGTTTTGAGAGGTATTTGCTAACATAAACACTAAAGGTCAGTAGCAAAAACCTACCCAGGCCAGTCTCAGGCATTTTTGTCTCAGACAATTTCCAAACAGATGGGACCTAGTGATTTCTGACTCATGTGAGAACTCTTGAGAGGAACTCATTAGCTCTCCTGAATTAGGCTGTAAACATCGTATGTTTTTTCTCTTGAGTTTTCTCTGGAAGAATAGTTAATGATTAAAACAAAACTAAAGCAGTGTTATTAACTCAGTATCTGGAAATGCAAGGTTGCAAATTGTCTAATACCTGCCTGAACACCAGCTGTGAAGCTCTGTATTAATCGAACAATTGTCAAAGGAAGCAAAACTTTCTAATCTCCTTCTGAGGGGCCTTGATACAAGACAGTTGCAGCAATCTTCTTAGAATTGGTTTTGTTTCTTTTTAATTGTGTATTCTTCCCTCCCCCCCAGCAAATGGCATTCTTTTGAGATTAATGAAGAAAGCTGAGGGCATGGTGAAGTTTCTCCAGCCAGGTCCTCTGAAGTGGTCAGATTTCATAGTCAGCAGTAAAAAGACAAACTTAAATCATATTTGCAGGTGGTAGGGAGAGGATTTGTTTTTTAAAGTGAATGGTTCCAGGCAATTAAAGATTGTGGAATGCTCTGCAAGGCTTATGGCTACCTCATGCATCCATTCCAATTAGGGTGTCATCCACTGCAGATTCTTAAAACCCTTCTCTGATTGCCTAGGCTGGAGTGCACCATCACGGCTCACCGTAGCAGTGACCTTCTGGGCTCAGGTGATCCTTCTGCCTCAAACTCCAGAGTGGCTGGGAGTACAGGCACTCACCACCATGCTCTGCTATTTTTTTTTCTGTATTTCTCCTTCTTCTCCTCCTCCTCCTCCTCTTCTTCTTCTCCTCTTCTTCCTCTTTGTCTTCCTCTTCTTTTGTTGTAGAGATGAGGTCTCACTATGTTGCTTAGGCTGGTCTCAAACTCCTGGGCTCAAGATATTCTCTCACCTTGGCCTCCCAAATTGCTAGGATTATAGGTGTGAGCCACTGCACTTGGGCCTCATTCACTCATATAAATAGGAAGGTATGGGAACAGCAGGTCACCACAAGGAATATGGAAGCTGGCTCCAGGTGGCAGGATCAGTCATTTCTGGTTTTTTTTGGACTACGTGAGAGATGGCTGGAGGTGGATCGATAGGTAATAAGGACTCCAAGAATAGTAATTAGTAATTCTACGTGTCACGTTCTGTTGAAAAGTAAAGTAAATGGGACTGCATATTGTCAAAAAGATTTTGAAATCAGAAAAACCTAATCTTTCGAGGTTCTAGTTACTTAAACTTCCTGGATCTGTTTTTGTTTAAATCATTATAATTCTTATATCACAGAGCTGCTGTAGCGATGAAATGGGCAATGCATATCAAACAGTACATACTAATTTTTGTTACTTTTTATATAATTTTGTGTTCAATTTTTTAATCCACTTTAATTAGTATTACCTAGAAGTAAAACAAGGACTAGTTTTTTTAGAATGAGTTTTGGGAGGTTTAAATAAGTAAATAGTGGATTTGGAAGTTATAAAGCTCTATGTAGAATGTTCATATAGTCTCCAAATGTCCATGGAGTGAGTCCTGTGTTCCAGACGCCTGGTGTCTATAAAAGGTTGCTGGGACGCTGTCCCTACCCTCAGAGAGTTTACGGTCAGTTAAGAGCAACACATGCACAGATGGATTTATTGAAATGGAGTGCATTAGAGAAGTAAAAGTCCAGCGATGATAAGGTGCCACAGCAGAAAGCAGATAACCACGGCTAATTCTTCTTGGAACAGCCATAATTATACCGAACACATTCACACATTTCTGTGGAAATGCAAGTACTTTAATTTCATTTTCGTTAGTAACAGTTGCATTTTATGCCAGCTTCCCCTCCGCCAATTCCCTGCCACCCTGCACTTGAAACTCACTACAGCCCTGGCAGTTTCCCCAAACAGGATTCAATCTCATTTCTCCATCCCTGGAACCTGGCTATGTTTGTTGGCCCCTCGAGGGATCACTCACCTTTCCAGCTCAACAGCAGTTGTTACATCTCCAAGTTGGGTCCTGTGAAAGGGACACCCACTCCCACCACACACGGGGCCTATCAGGTCCTATTGGTTTATGACCACTCTATTTCCTGGAATCTTCCCCCATGCAGCACCTCACCCACCGAAGAGCAAGATTTTACGTTTCCCTTGAAAAACAGGTAACAAGCTAATTTTAGCTCTATGTCCCCAGAGCGTAGCACTGAATCTGGACTACATTAGGCCTTTAATTTGTTTCCAGATATCAACTAGTATGCACATGCTTATGCATGAGCACACACATGGGATAATTTTTTTCCCTATTGGAAACACAGGCCACAGTTTGACTTTAGCAGTAGATGATAAAGATTGGCAATAAAGATATTAAAGTCAGATAAATTTGGGATCAGGTTCTGATTTTGCCACTTACTGGGTGGTGACCTTGAACAAATTCCTTAAATTAAGATTCCCCCACACACACTCGAAAATGGGAAGAATAATAATGGTCATCATAATGCATTTTTGATAATATCAGCTCATGACCAGTATACAAAAAAATCTCAAAAGTTAGTTTTGAGAATGTGTGTTGTTGATGCTGAATGCAGATAAAAGTGGAAAGTGGAATATGGAGAGAATTATTCCATAACCCAGGCCCAAAACCCCATCACTGAGGGATGGTTTCCTTGATCCAAATTTTTCAGTGTTCTCTTTGTATCACGGGCAGCACCTCCACCCAGAGTTGAGGCTAGCTGAAGATGGTGTGCTGTGGCCTTGTCCTCACAGGTCATTCTTCAGCCTCCTGACCTCTGCTCGGGAACCTGTCAGTACTGTAGACCAGGCTTTGCACAGCTATCACATCGTGTCACTGCCCTCTGGATTTGCAATCAAACCTACAGCAGGGACAAGGACCTAGCTGAGTTAAATACAATCCACACCTCTAAACAAATATGCACAATGTGTATGCATAAGTGCCAGAGAGCAGAGGAAATTCAGAAAGAAACAGCTGGATGCTAAGAAACAATAAGACTATCGGAAAGAGACCCCTCTCCTTTGATCCGTGAGGCCGTGGTAAAACAGAGGCAGTACTTGCTTTAGAGACAGGTAGTCTGTCCCTTGCTCAACCTGCAGTTTCACACCTGTAACCACGTGGTTTTAACCAAGACATCTAAATCTTCCTTATGTCAGTTTCTTGTAGTATAAAAAAGAGCGGTAGTAATAGCTACTTTCACGTGTTTTTACAAAAATGACATGATGTGTGGAAAAGGTCTATTAAACAGAAGTGCTTAATAAACAGTTACTATTGTTGTGAGTAAGCTGTCAGAAGAGCTGTTGCAGGGTTCAAAGTGCGGGTTCCCTGTCCTTCTGGACTCTATATTCCAAAAAATGAGCCCTGGAAGAGATGTTCATTTTCTTTAGCAATCCTGTTTCAACTTAACTACACAGTTTTGCCCTCTCTTACGAGCATTTACCTTCCTGATCATCCCACAGGGGTGTGCCACCTGGGCAGTTAGTTATATGCGGCATTCAAGAACAACATCAGTCTTATCAGGGTCAGGCATGGAATGGCTTGGACATCATCACTGTGCTATCTCTAGTCCCATCCGTGCATCAAGTGCCCCGGGAAAGTTGAATGGAGATTGCTTTAAATGGACCAAATATTTATTTGCAGGGAACTAAACTGCTTCCACAGCTCACATGTGGGAAGGAGTCATGGGAGTTTTAATCTCATTCTCTTTGTAGTATAGGGCAAGCCACTCGAGCTCCATGCTTATTTTCCAGCCTATGACATAGAATGGGGGACAGTTTACCCTTGCCCAAAGTAATGCTGAGAATAATTGATTATTCAATGACTTAAGGGTGCCTCTAATATGAGGAAAGTTCATTTTCATCATTAACTCCCTTCTCCCCAATGTACACAAATGACAACGCTGAGGAGGCTTATTGGAAGGGATGGAAGTGATGCTCTCAGACATGCAAGCCCTGTTTTCTACGGGCAGATGAAATACCACATGCCTGTTCACACCCTCATGGCAGGTCATGATCAAGGTTAAGTGGGGAGAAATGTACTTCTTTTGTGCAGCATAATTTATTCTATAGGAGAACTCATACTTAGGAAGCAGCAGGAACCCAGGACTCTGGTTTTATTTCTGCTCCCAACTAGATTAGTGACCTTCTGTGTGTGTGTGTGTGTGTGTGTGTGTGTGTGTGGGTGTGTGTGGGTGTGTGCGCCTGTGTGTGTTTCTACCATATGTGTATATGTATTCCCTGGAACTCTTAATATACACAGATATAACCATTGTTTAATCACAAACTGAGTATATATAAGTCACTCTTTCCTATGCCGAACTCCATTTTATGTCTGTCACCAGCATTAAATGATGGCTTAGATCACAGCTGGTTCTCATCTTTACATTTGAATAAGCACCCTTTCTCATGCCACTTTGGTACAATCACTGGTCCTTTTGTTTTGTTTTGTTTTGTTTTTTGAGTCGGAGTCTCACTCTGTTGCCCAAGTTGGAGTGCAGTGGCATGCTCATGGCCACCGCAATCTTGACCAGCTGAACTCAGGCAATCCTTCTGCCTCAACCTTCCAAGTAGCTGGAACTACAGGTGCCTGCCACCACGCCTGGCTAATTTTTTGATGTATAGTAGAGATGAGATCTCACCAAGTTGCCTAGGCTGGTCTCAAACCCCTGGACTCAGGCAATCCTTTCACCTCTGTCTCCCAAAGTACTGGGATTACAGACTTGAGCCACTGCTCCCGGCCTTACTGGTCCTTTATTGATCATTGCTGATATTAATTTTCTACAAGTGTTTTCTTCTTAAGTTTAAAGAACAACTCCAATGTGGGTTTCCCCCTTTTTAAAATTAAACTTTGTTTGCCTTTTGAGACTACTGCAAATGCACATGCCTTTACAAGAAATAATACAGAGAGGTTCCTTGTACCTTTTACCCAGTTCCTCACCAGTGGTAACATCTTGCAGAATTAGAGTACAGTATCACAACCAGGACATTGACATTGATGCAGTCGAGATACGGGACATTGCCATCCTCACAAGGTTCCTTCCTGGTGTCCTCCTATAGCCACACCTACTTCCCTCCCTTCCCACACTCACCCCTCTTGAACCCTGAAAACCACTAATCTGGTCACATTTTTATGATTTTTTCATGTCATGTCTGTAACCTTTCGGGATTGGCTTTTTCATTTGGTATATTTCTCTGGAGATTATTTATATACTCTCACATGTTTTCGATCTTGAAGTCCTGAGTCTGAAATCTTAGAGTCAGAATCCCATGATATCCTCTTTTCATGAGGAGAGCCTGGAGGCTCAGAGAGGTGAAGTGTGATGTCCAGGTGGGCACAGCTAGAACTCAAAGACGGAGGACCCCATTTCCAGGCTCAGAGCACTTCTCTGTCTGAGAAACTTGAATACAAGTTTCTTTTCAATTTCACCAAAACTAGAATTGTAAGGAGAAATAACTAGCCCCCAAAAGGACTCTCAATCATCCCATCCCTCATAGGCATCGTGACTTCTCTTGCGGGGCCTGCAGGAGCATGCTCAGGCCGGTTTAGACTTGCGCAGACCATCCCTGGCCTTCTACCTTTGCCTTAGTCCAACCTCAGGACCATGGTGCAATCCAAGGAAAGGCATGCCCTAATGCCTCAGAGAGTTTGATTTGTAAACACTGTTTAATGAAGGGCTTTGAGGAAGCAGCAAAAGGGAATTACATCCTACCACCCAAAATTAAGCTTTGTATTTTGATACAAAGAGAAAGAAAAAACCCACAAACACACAAAATAAGATGTCTTCCTTACGTTCTCCTGACTAAAGTCCTAGTTCTCACGAAACTGGTCTTTCCTTCTCTTCTTCTCTCTCAAAGAATATTCTAGCCTACACTGACCAGGATCCTCCAGGGCCTTTAAGATCTCCATCTGTCCTTGTTATCTGAACATCCCTGCTCTCTCTTACATAAATCAGAGATCTCCCTTGGCACCTCTAAGCCATGTGCCATGCCTTCCCTGTCTAGTAGTACAAGCAGCAGCACAGAAAAAGCGAGGAAGGGAGAAGCCTTAAATACCTGTTTTGAAATATGTTCTTGCACCAAACACATTGCTAACCAGGGGTCACAACACTTACAAGGTGACCTTTTCACATACACTAGAAATTCTCCCAATGTGTACAAATTAACATGTCTGAGTCAATTGACCTTTCTTCCCTGTGACCCTCCCCTATCCAGAGCCTCACCAATCCATCCACATAATAACAGGAGATTTTTTTTTTATCAAATTAGCCATCTTTTCAGTACACCTTCTTTTCTCATCAATATATCAGACATCCTTGAAATGCCCTAGAAAAAAAAAAATGTGATGAAAAGCTTTACTTTAAAGTAATGGAAGTATTTTGGAGCTAGATAGAGGTAGTAGTTGCACAATATTGTGAATGCATGAAATGACACTGAACTGTTCACTTTAAAATGGTTGATGCTATATTATGTGAATTTCTCCTGAATAAATTATTTTCTAAAATGCATATGATGTCACTTCCAAGGTGAAGCGCCCAGCCTTCTCTCAGACATGGTGTATAGAGAGAGCATTTGTGAGTATATCCAAGGAAATGCTTGAATAAGCCCCAGAATGAGGAAAGAAAAGTACGTTGAGATGCTCCTGTGCTCCATGCCAGCTCCTTGAATTGGCACATAGCTAGAGATGCAACGGTGAGGGGGAGCTGGTGTATCCAGATTGGGAGAATTTTATAGGGGACATATCAAGATGAAAATATGAAATATGTTGTTGACAAAGCAACATTATCACACCCACATATCTCATATGTAGAAGTTCTAATGAGTATCTGGTACTTTAAAATCCAGGGTTTAATACAGGCAACTCAAGTTGATCAATATGACTGTAAAAACCCAACCATATGCATTTCCTGACATTTTGAATTTGCAATTGTTATGTCATTTGTTTCCATGTAGTAAAAGGGTGCAATAACTGGAAGATGTACATTGCATTTTTAGATTTTATATAGTATGTTTATCAGTGTGCCTGATTAACAAAAAACATCTGGCATTAACACCAACTATATATACATGCAGTATTTAATGTTAGTGCAGCTAAATCAGATCATTTCACTTGCTTGGATCTCCATAGTCTTTTCATATAAGTAACTTATTATTCACAGATGCCTGAGGATAACACGGTGTTGTCTACTCAGACTGCATTGTTGCTTTTTTTTTTTTAACCTAGGAATTTTCTTTCTTTCTTTTGTTTAAAGATGTGGGTTACAATTCAGGGTTAAGTACATAAGTGATCGTCGTACAGGTGAAGTTTGGGCCTGGTTTGGAATCAGTTACCCTTATTAGTATTATGTGTCCCCTGCCTTACTCCTCTGGCAGTGATCCACTACTGTCAATCTCTTTCATGTAGTATTATGATAAATGTTCAGGGTCCACTTATGAGTAAGAACACGTGGTACTCAGTTATTTGTTTCTGTGATAAATCACTGAGTATGATAGACTCTAAATCCATCCAAATTGTTGCTTTAATTCGTGAAAGTGTGGAGCCTCAAAATGTTGGATCACAGTAATTTGTGATTTGCAACAAAATCAGTTACAGATAGAGTTAAGATGACTATCACTCTAAACACAAGTATTTTTTAAAGAAACCTAGAGCAATATATAGACTTAGACCCAGATTCGAACTTGCAACACCAACACATGCTATCATTCTATAAATGAAGAAACAGAACTTACAGAATCATTTTTGAATGAGAATATGAAGAAAAAATACTTTTTAAAAAGTGACCTCTATTTTTCAAGAGCATTTGTATTGTGTTTTTTACATGTAATTGAATACTTCTAATTACATATCATTTTTATTTTTTATTCCATTGATATGACACAGAAAGCGGGCATTGGTTAATAGTTCTCTGTTATTTAAAAAAGAAAAGAAAAATAAACCAACAATCTCCATAAGAATTTAATAATGTGTCAAAGCAAGCCTACATTCTAGCAGTCACTTAGGGAGAAAACACCCTGGAATCTATAACCCCATAATATCAAAAACTTCTACTACTGGAACGCCTCATGGCATTTACAGAGATCCAGACACGGAGACTGCAAAAATTATTATTCAGTAAAGTTGGCTAGGGAAAATGAAACATCTCTTTGGTCAAAAATAGACCTGAACTCTGCTCAATACTGTTGCCAGCATTACACTGCATATTTATTTCTCCCCAGTATAACCAAAGATAGTCAGGGCTTCGCAAGACCTAGATAGCCCAGTTGATTCATCCCATCTGGAATATGTGATGTACTATTTATCACTGCTCTAGTCATATTCTACTCTGCCCAACATAATAAATATTAAGCAAGTGCTATGTACTAACATAATTTGCAGAATTGATCGACTGACTTAAAAGCTTGGTTCCCCAACAAAAGAAAATGGAGTGCTTTGTGCAAAGGTTAAATGCATGGTTTAATTGGTAATTGTGCATTAGAAACCTATTGTAAAATGATCACAGTTTTTGAAGGGACGCTCCAGATAGCACAGTCAGGGAAATAAGTTTTCATTTTTGGCATTAAAAAATCAGGTCCTGGAATTGAAGTTTAAAAAAAAAAGAAATGGGGCAGCCTCAGTCTGGATTTCTGTCTCACCAGAATGTAATTTTCTCCTTCCTACACTCTAACTCCTAACTCAGAATTTAGAACATATTAAATATGCAGACTTTAAAGATTCTTCTCCTTGCTTAAATAATTCATCCAAATCTAGCAAACCGTTAAATATCAAAGAAACACACACTCAGGCACAAAATATCCAAATATCTTGGATATTTTGAGTATTTACCATTTAAGCTGAAGGACATGGAATTCTAGCTGTCTTATGAAATGAATTTGGCCTCAGATCATTTTACAACAGTAATTTCCCCCCACCCCCACCCCCAAATTAAGAAAGTGCTCAGCAGGATATGAAGGTTGTCGAGTACTCTATAGTGAAACTGAATGAAGTGTCCTCCTGCTTTTTGCTTCAGTGAAGATCTGGATGGAGAGTTGGCCATCTTGTTTCAGATAATGAAAAGAAGTAAGAGATCTATGTGGTCCCCAAAGAGAGCTGTGAGACTTCAGGGGTGGTGCGTTCCCTTTTATGCAAAAGTTGTCTCAATAATGAAAAATGTTTGTCATTTCAGTGTACTCAGTGATCTTTTTAGCACATTTGTCCTTCTCTCCTTTCCATTTAGGCCTTAGCATTTGGAAAGGCTGCCCATCCAAGGGTTCATTGTTAAAGCAGTTTTGATTTGAAAATTTCAACCTCAGTGGGTGTGTTTTTCTGTGGCATTCCTTTCTGCCTCTGATATCATCTGAGAGTTTATAAAATGGGAGGTGGTATCTCTGGTGGGAGGTTAAAATCTCCTGGTAATTCCCAGGTATTGTAAGCAAGTTGAAGTTGAAAACAAGCAAAAAAACCAAGAAAAAACTTTCTTTAGCTGTGATTGAAAAGATCCAGTGATATAAACTGTACTTAGTTTTCTATCCCCATAAAACAACCTCTTAAGTATAGAGAAGCCCAACTGCAAACCACCATGAATTATGATCATCATTTCCTACAGTGAGTTCAGAAATTGCTTTTTACAGCTTGACTACTGTGAAAAGCCAGGTCAGGAATCCACGATGAGCATCAATCATCATTGCGATGCTAATGGTTGCAATCGGTTCAAGAACAGGAATATTAAGATTGCATTTCTCAATTCTTCCTTGACAAAGGGAGGGATAAGACAGTCAAATGGCATTGACCCTTGGCCATTGATTGGAAACACTAGCAGATGCGCATTTAGATCCCAGTGTGTACATCTCTGTCACAATAGAACTTCCAGGAGGGGGTATCCATTAGGGAGGCTACAGATGGTGCCAGGAAAATAGCTCTAGCTTCAAAGTTTATTCTTTCTGGTTTGCTTAGAAGTTCTCATTGTTCCCAATTTGCAACCAAATAACAGGAAAAAGGAGTTGTTTGTTGGAAGAAAGTGTTTTCATTTACAGGGAAATAGGTCTCAGAAGTATCAATACTCAGGGCTGCCTCATCTGGCCAAGGGACACCAAGCTTGCTCTCCCTCCAGGCCTTCGGACATACCCTGCAGGTAACACACATCCTGAGGTGCCTCAGGAGTTCTCCTTGAGTAAACCTATCTTCTTCAGTGGCCTGTCATGGTGCCTAAAATTCTCTCATCCAACATTTTGCTAGTGAAAAGCTTGTGTCTGGGGCCAGATTGCAGAATTGAGTGCTGGCTTAACATCTTAATAACTGGATGACTTACAGCAATATGTAAAATAGCGATAATTGTGGTACACACCTCATAATGGTGTTGGGAGGATTCAACGAATTAATACATGTAAAGAACTTGAGAGCGCCTGGCACATTATACCCATGTGATAAAGTTAGTTGCTTTCATTATTTAGCCTCAGTGCGTTGTCTGGCAACTGAAAGACACAGTCAGCAAAACATAGTCTATGTGAATCAGTTAATGAAGTTACCTCCAGGCAACTGGACTAGCACCAAGGGTATGGGCGAAGGCATTTTGGGTAGAGGAAGGGGTAAGGGAGGCCTAAAGATTGGGGGGTATGTCCAGGAAGACCAGACTGGGTGGAACAGGGATTTCTAATCAGTCAGGAGACAGAATGGCTACTCTGAGTTCCTAGAAAGAGCAAATTATCTATGAGAGAAAAGGGAACATTATAGTGGCAATTATGCTCCCACACTTCCCCCCAAAAAGGTTTCTGTAATCATCTGGTACCAGGGATAGTGCTATCCACTTTATTTATATCATCCAATCTGAACCTAAAACAATCTTAACCAGGCCCAGAGTGGTCTCACAGCTAGCCAGTTGTGGGCTGGGATCTAAACCATGGCCTAAACTTGGATCCATTTACATTCTGACTAAGTCCTGGAAGTCCTGAGTCCTAGCTGAGTCCTCTGACAGAGGAGCCCTAGAAACTCAGCACTCTGGACTTCCCCAGATGCCCCATTAATGCCTCTTCTCATTTGAACCCAGGTTGTCCTATGAAGGACCCGAGAAAAACTCAGCTCCTTTTTCTAGTGCAGAACGAGAATTAACATTAATTGGAATCCAGCTATGACCAGTGTGGGAGTGAGTTAGGGATCCTGATGTCCTCCTTTCTGTTTCTGCTCTGACTTCTTTGCTCTTGAAGTGTGGGGAGGGATGTGTTACCGGTTGATGTCGCTGTGTAGTGCTAGGATCAGCAAAAGTTAAAAACTCTGCTCTTAAAAACCAATTGTTGTCTTGTAAGGGCTTTTGCTAACCTCTTCACCAGTCCCTGGGAAGATACATGTATTCATGGCTCTCTTTTAGACTTCAAGACAGATAGTTCCAGGGCCCATAAGCAAAAGAAGGAATTGGTCCAGGGGAACTGTCTAACCAGACGACCTGTAGCCCTCTGATGTCCGGCCACCAAATCTCTTTGAAGACTCCTACCTTCAACAAACTCCCTTTGTATATGACCTGGAAGTGATGAGCCCACAAACTTCCCACCTGTTCTCCTCAATTCATACTGAGAGATGAGGCAGCCTTGTCTTAATGCCTTTGACACCAAAGGTACAATTCCCCCATTTATGAATCTGTGTGGAGTTACTGGGAAGAAATTCTGTTGATGTTTCCCGTAGTCTTTGCTCAGTTGCCTGCCCCTTTCTTCCTCATCTCACTTCCTTCTCATAGGGTATCAGAAGCAGGTTGGTATCCCTAATCTTTTATGTGAAAAAGCAAGGTTGACACACGTTTAGGAACTGCCATCATCACACAGCTAGTCAACACAACATCCCAGCATGAAACTGCCACTGTTCCAAGTCACTGTCTCTTCTCTATGGCGATAACTTCAATTTAAGAAAACTTTAATGAGTTTTATCATATTCTCACAGCCACATGTTACAGAATACACTGATTTTCTCATTTTAGGATAGTCTCCCCAGGCATTTTCTACTTCTTATACCTTAAAAGAAATATCAAATGCATTACTCATAACATTGAAATATTCCCTAAGAAAATAAAGACATTTAGCTTGTAGGAATTCTGGAGAGATCAATGAAAAATGAATGAGGCTTCAGAATGCTCACAAAACAAGGACTCTGCCTTAAATAATTAATGTTGAGAATTCTAACCAGACCAACTTTTAAAGCAACCCAGGGAAAAAGCAGGTAGTTCTTTTGCCTGAGGTTCCCTTCAGCCTTAAACACATGGACATATGATCCTATAGGACTAAGAGTCTGGGGTAGTTAGGGAACGTGAGAACAATTAAGTTCTTAGAGCTGTGAGCCCAATCAATCAGCAAATGTTTCTTGATCACCTATTGTTTGAATAGAAATGAATGCTCTATTCACTTATTTATTGAAAAAATTAAATATTGAGGACTTACTGTGTAATCCCATATAGGATAAAAATCCTTGTCCTTGAACATCACAATCAGCTGGGAGACAATGCATAGAAATTGTCACAATGTAAGATGGCAGGTGTTGTAACAGAAGAAAATAGATGCAGTGGAGCACAAAGGCGGAAATGCTAGCTCAGACCTCAGAGCAAGGTGTTGGAAGACTTTTTCCAGGAGATTTCACTGAGCTAATGTCCCGAGGACAAGTTCACCCCTAGAACAAGAAGGCGATTCAAGAAGGCATTCTGGAAAATAAAACAAAAACAAAAACAGATACACAACAAACAGAGGCCTCAGAGCATACCATGTTGGCAAAGGCCAGACATCTATTCTTGCTAAGAATTCATAGCAGCCGTCTAAGAGCTGTGCCCTCAACAGGTGAGCCTGCTCTGATGGTCTGGCCAGTGCACTGGGCACCAGAGAGCCTGATTTCAGACATAGGCATAACCCAGGCATAACAGCTTCAGAAAAAGAACCACCCTGGTCAGGGTCAGGGGTGACAAAGGGGAAGAAGGAGAGAATTAGCAAGTGGGGATTCAATACTTTTATTGCAGAATGATTGAGTGGAGAATGTTTGATAGATACATAGACATAAATCCCATAATAAAGTTCCTGTAGGTATTTCAGATAATGAAAGCTGCAACCTATTGTTTCTCTGCCCTTGATTCAAAGCATGTGTTGCCAAGTCGATGCCCGTTCTTCTTATTCTCTGTCACTGCAGTGAGTGTTCAGTGAGAAATTGCTGCAAGAAGAAAGCATTCTGAGTGCAACAGGGATAAAAAGAATCCAACCACTTAGCTTCATCGGTGCCCTTGGATTGTACTTGTAAGAAGCAACATATACAGAGTGGGAAGCGTCACCTGAGGTCCTGTCTTCTGACCCCCTGTTTACATGTGCTTAAATGTGAAATGATTCAAGGCATCTGCCTTTCCTACTCCAAAGCCTTCTTATCTCTTCCCCAGGACTGTCTGTGAGACAAGAGAGAGCAGAGAAGAATAACAGCATGACCACAAACCCTCAGACCTAGGAGCAATTGCCAAGATTTAAAATTAGATCAGCTGCATTTACCTGACTGCTCTGCCCACCCAAAGATGAGAATTCTGTTTGTCTCTACAATTGTGGGTACCATGCAGCACTTTTAGATATTAAAGTTTAAAAAAAAAACCCCAATGGCTGATACCCACATCCTCCCCTCTCAGTCTGGTTGAATTCACTGGACTCATAGGAATAGACTGAGTTGTACCCTTCACATACTCCCAGGGGAAAAATGCAGTCAGTAGATGATGCAAAACAATATGAACATGGGCCAGGAAGGAGACTTTGGACAACCAGAGACAGACAGAAGGCACCAACTTTCCAGCCAATCGACCACATTTCCAAATAAAAACTACCCTCCTCCCTGCTCACGGGTAACACAAGGGGTGAGCAAATGGGAAGATGGCCTTTGAGAGTTATTGACTTCCTCCTTTTCCAGCAACTAAACTGTGCCTCTAAGTGGCAGTTCTTAGGAAACATGAAGCCCCCAAGGACAACTGGCTGGAAACACTCAAAGCTTTGCAGGCACAACTACTAATGAGGAGTAAAGTCACTGTTTATTTGAGATGGCGACATAGCCTTCAGATGCCATCAGCACGCCTCACACATTTCAAATATATGTTTAGGTTTAAAACGGTAGGGATTTCAAGACCAAAGTCCTTCTGAAAATTCCAGCAACCCAGTTTATTCACCAAAGCATGAAGCCAGCATCTGTTTTACATCAGACTGTCTGAAATAGACATTTAAGAAAAGTGCTCTTGATGTAGGGCTCCAGAAAAAGACTATTATATACTCATGGATTCTCATGACCTCTGAGGACTTTGCTGCAGAGTATTAGCCAGCTGTGCTCAGTGCCTGGCACTTCACAGGCACACCTAGATGTGTTGATTGAAAGGACAATGAATGATCAAGTGAAGAAATGGTTGCTTTGCTGTGTGGAAGAAAGAGTCAAACACAACTAGGTTTAAATACCTCAAACATCATCATGTCTACTTCTGATTGACAATGTTAACAAATTACTTAGACTTTCTCAGTTTCTTTTCTTTATTTGCAAGCTAGAGATAAAAAGATGTATCTTGTAGTGTTGCTGCAAGACTCAGTGAACTATTTCCTGGTGTAGAGAAGCAGCTTAATAAATGTTGGCCCCACCAGTGACCTTTATGCTTGAAGGGAGTTAGGGAGAGTTGGGTTATATCAAGCAAACATGTAGAATTGAGAGACAGTTGGGAGGTTATATGGTGTATGAATGCTTTGAGAGGTTAGCAAAGAATACTAATACCAGAGTTCCTTTCCCTGAAACCAGTTGGGGTATAATCTTCACAGTCGAAGGGAAGAGATAGACTTTGTCTTGTCTCTTCCAATAGGTTGCTGATGGCTGGAGAGAAATGGCCTTTCCTCATTTTCTCATTTTACTTATAAAGCCTTGCTCCTCAAAAGTATGGTTTGTGCCCATTATAAAATGGGCAAATGATATGAACAGACACTTCTCAAAGGAAGACATCCGAGCAGCCAACAGACACATGAAGAAATGTTCAACCTCACTAATCATCAGGGAGATACAAATCAAAACCACTCTGAGATACCACCTAACGCCAGTCAGAATGGTAATCATCAACTCAAAAAATAACAGTTGCTGGAGAGGGTGTGGCGAAAAGGGAACACTTCTACACTGTTGGTGGGAGTGTAAACTAGTGCAATCTCTGTGGAAAGCAGTGTGGTGATTCCTAGAAGCTCTAAATACCAACCTCCCATATGACCCCGCGATCCCCCTACTGGGAATATACCCT
>CAUYQG010193794.1:0-14154 GCA_963574415.1 Tarsius wallacei
GACACATGGCTCAATAACAGAATAGAGAATCCTTTTTTACCTACATTTACCTACAACCAACTGGTTTTTGACAAGCAGACAAAAACATACACTAGGAAAGGAACATTCTATTCAACAAATGGTGCTGGGAAAATTGAATAGCTACATGCAGAAAAATGAAATTTGATCCCTATCTCTCCCCATATACAAAAATTAACTCAAAATGGATTAAAGACTTAAACATCAGACCTGAAATGATAAAAATCCTACAAGAAAACCCAGGAAAACTCTTCTAGACATGGACTAAGGCAAAGAATTTATGGCTAACACCCCAAAAGCAAATGCAACTAAAACAAAAATAAACAAGCGGGACTTAATTAAACTAAAAAGCTTCTGCACAGCAAAATAATCAACAGAGCAAATAGGCAACCTACAGAATGTGAGAAGATATTCACAAACTGTACATCTGACAAAGAACTAATATCCAGAATCAACAAAGAATTCAAACAAATCAGCAAGAAAAAACAAATAACTCCATTTAAAAGTATGCAAATGACATAAACAAATATCACTCAAAAGAAGATATACAAATGGCCAACAAACATAATCAGTGAAATCCAAGTTAAAACCACAATGAGATACTGCCTTACACCAGTTAGAATGCCCATTATTAAAAAATCAAAAACAATAGATGCTGGAGTAGATACGGAGAAAAGGAACACATATACTGTTGGTGGGCATGTAAATTAGTACAGCTTCTGTGGAAAGGGGTATGGAGATTATTCAAAGAACTCAATATAGATCTGTTATTTGATCTTGCATTCCCACAACTAGGTATCTACCCTGAGGAACAGAGGTCATTATATTAAAAAGACACCTACACCCTCGTGTGCATCACAGCACAATTCACAATTGCAAAGATGTGCAATCAATTTAAATGCCCATCAACAAATCAGTGGATAACGAAATTGCGGTATATATACACCATGGAATACTATGTAGCTATAAAAAAGAATGAGATCGTGTCCCTTGCACAACATGAAAGGAGCTAGAGATCATCACACTAAGTGAACTAACTCAGAAACAGAAAACCAAACACTGTATATTCTCACTCATATGTGGGAGCTAAATTGTCACAGATATGAAAATAATAGACACTAGGGACACCCATAAAGGGGAAGGGAGAACAGATTAGGGTTCAGAAACTACCTTGGAGCACACTGTTCACTAACTGTGGAACAGACCACCTGAGACCCAATCCCCACCACTACACAATATGTTCATGTAATCGACATGCATGTTTACCCGGAATATAAAATAAAAATTTTTTTAAATGAAGATAAAAAATAGACAATAATTATACACAGTGGTATCCACACATTCTATTGTTATTATAACACACACATAAACTTGCCCAGAAATACAGTTTTCATTATTTTGAATATTTTATCATTTCCTGATATGGTCCAAGTATGACAAAAGACTTGAATTTCAACAGCATGCTACAGAACATGGGCAGATCAACATTTGTTTCCCATCGCTTTTTGATGGTTCTTAGGCAAAGTTAAAACTCTTCTTTCATTATACTCATCTCTAGATTTACTTCATTCAGTGAATTAGGGCATCACCAGCCAACAGAGAACGAGAAAAAAAATGAGATAATTCTGGTTGTTTCAGCAATAGTTCATCTATGTCAGTATTTATTTTTTGTCTTCTGAGTTCAGATTTTTTATTTTAATTCTTGCTTATTTGTTTGACTGCTCTTCTCAATCTGATTAAAAATTTCATATTCATCCATACATGCAGTCAGAAAACATTTATTGAGAAGCTACTGTATACTAGGTTCTCAAAATATATAAATAAATTTTAGTCTTTCTGGCCACAGTAATTTTACAGTAAGAGTAACAAATAAGTTTATGTGTGCGTTATAATAACAATAGAGTGTGTGGATACTATAATAGCAATAGAGAACAAAAGATGTTTTAGCTTCCTTGGCACTACTGGGGAGGAAGGCTCTTCACAGAGACAGTAGCATTTCATATTACAAGGCAAATAATATTTTGGAAATTGCAAAGAAGGAAAGAAGTTTAGACCAAAGAAACAATATGGTTAAAGGCACAAAATGTGTAGGCAATTAAGAGAAGCCCAATGGGGTTCATGGTTGGAGTGGCAAAAATGGAGCTCATAACAAAGAGATTTAATGACCATTTCATCTAGGATGCTGGATAAAGTAGGGGTCACCCAACCCACCAACCGAGGACGACATTGGTCTGTGGCCTGTTAGGAACCAGCCCCCACAGGAAGAGATGAGCAGTGGGCCAGCGATGCTCCCCTTCATGTCAGATCAGCAGCAGCATTAGATTCTCACAAAAGTCTGAACCCTGGCCAGCGTGGTGGCTCAAGCCTATAATCCCAGCACTTTGGGAGGCCAAGGCACTAAGATTGCCTGAGCCCGCAGGTTCGAGTTCAGCCTTGGCAACATGGTGAGACCTCGTCTCTATAATAAATCAAAAAATTAGCCTGGTGTGGTAGCAGGCCTATAGTTCCAGCTACTTGGAAGGCTGAGGCGGAAGGATTGCTGGAGCCCAGCAGGTGGAGGCTGGTGTGGTGGTGAGCGTGCCACTGCACTCCAGTCTGGGCTACGAAGTGAGCCGCCAACTCAAAAAAAAAAAGGAAAAGAAAGCAAGCCTAACCCTATTGTGCACTGTGCATGAGAGGGATCTGAGTTGCGAGTTCTTTATGAGAATCTAAATGCCTGATGACTCCTCCCCCCACCCCCTCCACCCTCCCCACCCCCGACACTCTGCACCCCATCTGTGGAAAAATTGTTTTCTATGAAACTGGTCCCTGATGCCAAAAAGGTTTGGGACCGCTGGGATAAAGGACTGAAAAATTGGGAAGAAGGTTGAATTCAAAGGTCCTTTTTCACTCAATAATTATATTACTCTATATTTATTCACTGTCAATCACATATGTAATAATAATAATACAGTTCTTCATGCTTCATGAGCC
Organism: Tarsius wallacei; assembly: GCA_963574415.1. Classification (NCBI taxonomy): domain Eukaryota; kingdom Metazoa; phylum Chordata; class Mammalia; order Primates; family Tarsiidae; genus Tarsius; species Tarsius wallacei. The sequence goes on from CAUYQG010193794.1 coordinate 2,992, forward strand.
ATTTATAGAGTGACTCATCAACTTCTAATTGACTTGTTAGTAATTTACAAGCTCATGTAAAGAGCTTGCTTACACATTACATGTCCCTATATTTCCAGTAATAATTGAAAATCTGATGCTATCTTTCAATGAATCATTCTTGCAAACTTTTGTAAGCCGTTGCATTTTACAAGGTGTTCTTGGAAGAGCCAGTAAATAGCTTGGTTCTCATTTGCCTTAACAAAGTATCTCATGGATAAATGCATTAAAATTTTCTATTAGACCTAAACTAAATAAAGACTATGTAAATGATTGCTACTGTCAAATAAGTCACACAATATGATGTTAATAGCAGATTCTCCTAGAAAAAAGTATAATCATGATTATAAGAAGTCAAATATTTTAGGGCACTTTCCATTTTTAACTATTTTATACACAAAATTGTGGTTATGCAAATATCTAAATATTTACAAACATTGATTAATGGTATCAAACAACTCAATATCTCTAACTTTAAGAATTAGTGTTTGTTATATCCAACGACAATTTTGTGAAACTAACTTTCTTGTATTCTACTGAGTTCACACAAAAATTAAATTTATGACATTATGTATTTTGTTGGCCAATTGAATTGGTTAGTATTTGATCCCAGTATCTTGGGAAAAGAAACTCTTTATGAGTAACAGTAGTCCTGCCAGAGTTTTGCCACTCTAGCTAGATCTCCAAGACCTGCCAAGTTCTAAGTGTAGTTGAATAAACATAGACGCACTTTCATGGAGAGAGTGTGCCAATTTTTAATCATCCCTTTAATCACCTCCAACATCTGCCAGCTTTTCTCTTTCTGAAAGTGCTGCCACTTTTAGCATGACCCCGCAAGAGGCAGGCACAATATACAGAAAGCATGGTGCAGTGCTTTCCAATTGATTCCCTCTTGGCTTTCAACTGAATGATGTCCCATCCTGGTTTGGCTGAAATCAGATGGGTAACACCCCTCCCCCACCATTCAATATGTCCACACCACAGGGGTACTGGAGTCCTGAAGGACTGTCTAGCAGTTCCCAAAATAAAATAACATAAAGAAGAAATATCTAAAGAGGAGGGTCAGAGTTTAAAAGGGACAAAAATGATGAGAGATAGGTAGACACTAACATATATGTGAAAAAAATAAACAAGTTACAGGAACTACATGACGTGCATCAACAAATCAGATGCCCTCGTTTAAAACAGCAATTCTGGTTACAAACTATCTGTATAGGATGAAGTATTGGAGACAGTTTACAAATCAGATAGATCCAACGAGTGTTCCTACTGGGGCTTGGCTTAGAATAAATCCTGCCTGAGTACCCTGAAATTCCGAGTTTAAATAATCAATTGCTATTGATTTTTCACTTTTGTTCTGCCAACATTTGGTTATTCCCTGAGTCACACAGCCTTGCCATCTGAGCCAAAGTCAATAAAGAATTTATTCATTCATTAGAATCTGTAGAGGTAGATGTAATGCTGAAAAATTACATTTTTAAGATTTTCTACAGTAAATATCAAACATTATGTGTGGGCTTTTAATGGTCATGACAAGTCTGTATTAAGGACACCAGCAAGACAAACTTAGGCCTTCTACAAGGACTGTTTTTGATTATATGAATTGCATTACTGCAGCAGAAAATGACTTTTAAAAAGTCAACAATATTTTTGGTCCTTATAGCAAGATTGTGAATATTAATTTGCTCATATATTAACAATCATGAAATACTATTATCATTTTCTTAACCCTTGGAAGCACTAGATACAGGTACAATATTGTGATCTGGCTTGCACTGACCAAGTTCATTGTAGGGACATAAAAGTGTAGATTTCTGTAGCAGTATCAGTGTATAAGTAGCTCCCAGGTCATCTAATCATTACAATTAGTGATTGTTAAAACATCTCAATTAACTAGAAAAAGTGTATTCATTCCCTTCTTATTATGTTTGCTCTACGTATCCTCTTTCATTTTAAATAAAACACCAAAATGCCTTGCAGTGCTTTTCAGTGAGCAGAAAGCTCTATCAATGCCAATAGCCATATCAAATTGATTATTTTAAATGTATAAAAATGGTAAATGGTGTTCAGAATATTTTGGTAAATTAATATGGTTCTGTTTCATCCTATCATTTAGTAATCATTAGAATCAGGCATTAGAAGATTTCTTTTTAGAGTCATTTGTTGATTTCTAGCTGAACACCCTTTTGACAGTGATCATTGGTGTACAATCTTAGCCAAATTCTGACTTCTTTACATGATTTAGTATGCGGATCTCCCAAATTTTTGAGTATAGAACCTTTCTGGATCATCTATATCTATCCTAATATGATGCGGCCTTTGGGTAATGCTTTTATATTTACAGCAATGTTCTCAACAGTTTTCTGTTCTATCCTCACACCATACATTTCTTCTATTATTCATGAGGAAATGGATACAAAAAGATCAAGTGAAATCAAGATGTAAAAATTTACTTGTAGAATCAAGATTAGAACCCAGTGCTTTCTTCACTAGATCAATCTCTGTCCTACTTGAGTTAACCTTTAAGGATAATTACCCCTATAAACTCATTAGTTTCAAGCAATGTACTATATATTTAATAAAGTTTTAACTAGTAAATCTCAATTTGGTGCAATTACATGTCATTATACTCAATTTTCAAAATTAATATAAGAATATCGACTTATAAAATTAACAAAATGCTAGCTCATATGAACATGATTTCCTTCTTCCAAATAAATGAAGTTATTTATGTAAAACTGGATTTTCTAAACATGACCATGTATCTTAACATTGCCATTTTAATCTTTTTTAAAAGAATTTAAATTGAGGGGGAAGCCTAAGCCTTGAAGAAAATACATAAAACAAATATTTGTCCTAAGTTTCTTTTCATTAGTAACCATTAGAAATTCACACATGGCTTTTCCAAATCCATTTTCCATCATTCAAATCACATATTTTTAAACAAGTCTTCAGATTCTTATGGATTTTTGTTCTTTTTAATACCAAGTAATTCATTTCTATATTAAGACTGACATTTTGAGTCATGAGATATTTTTACCAAATAAAAAATTAAATGATTGAATATCTCAACATTGTCATTCCACAAATACAAAATGCAGATTTCAAAGATAGATTCAACAGTGTTTTTTGTGACTCTAAATGGTATTTTCTTTTTGCTTTTTCAAAACAGGCAAAAAAAAATTAAGTGAGGGTTTGTGTGGCATACAAGTGAACACAATTAAGGAAACCCTCATTGTTGTCTTCTGAATAGACTTGTCACATTACTATTCACAGCTTTGTCTAGTGACAGTGGAATATCAAAAAGATACTGAATAATATAGCAAAAATCTATTGTGCCACTGAGATCTAATCTTTGTCTGAATGTAATTGCCTTATTAAAAGATTTGCAAGCTTACTCTTTCTGTGATTCTAAAATAAGCCAAGGAAAACCACGCTCTAAGACTGCAACTGTAGTCTCCATGATATGACAACAGCCTGTAAGTCAAACTGAAAATTAAAACCCCATTCCGTGTTTCCCCAGCAATGGCATGGATGATTCTTTCTAGCCGGGCAATTATCCCTGGTGGTATGAATGGCATTTGGAAGACTTTCTTCCCATGAACTTAGCTTAGAGTGCCTAAGGAACTGCTTATGTAAATACAGATATCTCATTTAGATTGTAATTTATGTTATGTGGCAGTGTCTGCTTCTTAGTACCTGTTCATTATAGCTAATAGATTCAGGATAAGCTCCTTTGTCGTTTTTCCCCACCTCCACCCTTCACCCTGAAACACCTTGCTCTAAACCTTCCTAGGGGCAGAACAGTTTCGGTTCCCTGGAAATGAAGAAGTAATTGCACACACTCATGCCAACACCCATTACAAATTGTCAGCTTTTGCAAGTCGTATAAATGAATAAATCTTCCTTTTTGGTGTTGCTGTTGTTTGCCCTTTAGCCTATTCCTTCTGTACATATTGTAATATTTTACTTTTATGATTTTGTGAAAGGCATTGCTTCCCACTCCCCTGACTCAGGTAGAACAATAAGACATAATGCAAGTTCCACACTAATAACAGCATTAATTCACTTCAGTTGTGGCCTCAAGTACCCTTTCTCAATAGAGAAATGAATAATTATCAGTATCACTTCTGTATAAAATAGCTATCTCTTTAGGAAATAGTAGCCAGTTTAGTACAATCCTTTCATTAAGAAAGAATTGGAGTAGAAGAAGGTGGAAACTGCTGATAGATTTACATGTATTTTAGCAATGGGTAGGTCAGAAGAATTTTTTAATATTCATCCAGGCTTGGTAGGTTTGGGGCATATATTAGGTATATATAAGCTGTTACATTTATAAATTAGGCAAAGATTTTCTTCAGGTATTTATTATTCCCTTTGTGTTTCAATAGCATGGGAGCAGTCTATTCACATCATTATGTATCTATAACCACTTATTTTCCAAAATAAAAGTACCAAGTTAAGTCTACTCAGAAACTACAACTCACTACTATGATCACTATGAAACATCAACTTAAACCAACAATTGCACTGAGTTCATCATCAAAACACAAAAATTTAGCCTATTATCCGCATAAGATGAGATTTGTTCAGTGAGAATATTAGCAAAATTTCAAGAATAGAAGTTTGTTTACAATACCAAGCTTCTCCTGAAAAAAAAAAAATCCAAATTTTGGTTTGCTGTGATCGAACCTTAAGACTACATAATGAGCCGGGCTCGGTGGGTCAGCCTGTAATCCTGACGCTTTGGGAGGCTGAGGTGAGTGGATTGCCTGAGCCCGCGGGTTCGAGACCCGCCTGGGCAACTTGGCGAGACCTCATCTCTACAATAAATCAAAAAATTAGCCGGGCGTGGTAGCACGCACCTGTAATTCCGGCTCCTTGGAAGGCTGAGGCAGAAGGATCGCCGGAGCCCCAGCCACTGCACTCCAGTCTGGGCGACAGAGTGAGACTCCAACTCAAAAAACAAAACAAAACAAAAAGACTACATAATCGTCCTTAAAATAACATTTTCATTCAATTTATAGGTATATAAGTTAAGAATACCAAATATGTTAGCATATAATGTTCATGTGCCAATTTGTCTGTACCTTCACTTCTAAATAAGAAGCTAATTTAAACACAATGATTGCTTCCCACCAGGTCATTTCTTGACTTTTTTGCACTTTTTTTTTTTTTTTTTTTTTTTTGAGTTTGGTTATAAATCAGTTTCCCAGGCTTAATTGCAGTGGCTCACTCACAGCCACCCCAGCGTTGACCTGCTGGGCGCCGGGAATCCTTGTGCCTCAGCCTTCCTAGTAGCCAGAACTACAGGTGCGCGCTAGAACACCCAGCTAATTTTTTTTATTTATTGTAGAGACAAGGTCTTGTTAAGTTGCCCGGGCTGGTCTCGAACCCGTGGCTCAGGTAATTCACTCGCCTCCGTCTCCCAAAGTGCTGGGATTACACACTGAGCCACCGAGCCAGGCCACTTCTTTTTTCCTAAGCACCTCACCAAATCTTCTAAGTTTACAGCTTAGATGGGAAGTTAGAAGACAGAAGCCAAAGACTAATATATATTGTCTCACCATAAATGAATGTCTAATTATTAGTGTCCCTGGGCAAGGATAAAATAAATACTATCTTATTATAAAACTAACCCAAGTCTGTCAGGTGTATAGTATAATACACAATTGTCTCATTGAAACAAAATGTGATAAGATATTGGGCTTCTAATTGTATGCAGTTCTGATGAAACTATTTATTCATTCTTTCCCCAAAAGTCTCTTGGATCAGCTGGAAGCATGTAGGCATAAGGGTACAACCATGCCACCTTACCCCATCAGCATGGTTTAACCAAATTAAACAACCTTACACTAGGGTGTCCAGGCCAAGCTAGACAGTTCTGAGCGTGAAAGAGGGAGCTATTAATAACTACGCCAAAAAAAACAGTATAAACAGGAGTATCTCCTAAAAACTAACAAGTATGTCTACTATATCTTTTTCTCCTAATTTCCCATATTTTTTGCCAGAGCAGGATACACTCACACTGTTTTCTCTTAGGAGAGAGATAATGGATAATAGATGCAACGTGAATAATGTACTGTGGATGAAGATTCGACTGTTCCTGGAAACTAAACTCTTTGTAGTCAAAGGGGTAAACAGTAAAACATGAATATTTTGGTATGTCAACTTTTCATCCTGACAGTGAAGATGTTGGAATGAATACTTTCTAAAGTCTCCTTCCTATTGTCATACTCTAGGATTTCCCACATGAACCTGAAGTTGTGAATTGGTATGGAAAGAGAAAACACAGCAAATATTTTGCTCCTTGCCTTTAAAATGTTAGTCTACATTAAACACACCCACACACAATCACATTTTTCTCTTAAACATGCAATCCTTGAGGGCCTGTTTTTAGAGATGGTACATAAGCTTGAGTTCTCACTTTTTCAAGGGAGAAAAATAATTCTTTTACTGAAATCTGGATATAAAGCAAAATCAAAAATACAAATTTTAGGTGATGTAAATATTGTTATAAACTCATAAAGTTGTTAAAATTTTAGAAGACCAGAACTGATAAAATAATTACTTTATAATAATTTTTATTTATTTTGAGACAGGAACTCTGTCACCTGGTTTGGAGTTCAGTGGCACAATCACAGCTCTCTGCAGCCTCAAACTCCCGGGCTCAAACAATCCTCTCACCTTAGCCTCCTGAGGGCTACGGTCACATGCCACCACACCTGGCTAATTTTTTGATTTTTTGTAAAAATAAGATCTCATTTTATTATCTAGTCTGGTCTCAAACTCTTGGCCTCAAACAGTCTTTCCACCTTAGTCCTCCAAAGTGCTCGAATTATAGACCTGAGCCAGTGTGCCTGACCATGATTTTTATTCAATCTCTTCCAAATGATGCTGACATCTCTCTCCCCTTCTGAGTTTATCTCCTTTTATTTTCCTATATCTTCAGTGAAGTTTATTTCATCTCTCCCATTTCTGAAGCAAATTGCTTTCTCTTTGAGATCTTGAATATATATTTGTTTCTCACCAGACAGGAGTTTTTCTTAAAACTTATAAGAAACGTGTAAGATTCCTTATAAGCAAGATCGATTATATTACAGTATTATTTGAAAGCAATTACTTGAGGAAGATATGGGAATTTTTTAAGTGAAATCATTAAAAAACATTCAGCACAATCTTATGAATGTTCATGCTAGGTTTTCCACTGATTGACATCAGTTGGTTACACGTTATCTCAACATCTTATTTTTAACTTTATCTTACATAATGAAGGTTAGCCCAAATATTTGTAAAATTTTGTAGATGATATAAAATGTCTAGTATCTTTATAAATTATTTTCTGAATTTACCCATGATTCTTGGTTACAAAGAATTGGGAAATGTATTATAATTTGGGGCTTAATTTTAATGTAAATATTTTTTGGAGAATATATTTTCATTCCCATGATATGATCATTATGATAATCTTGGTTTTAAATTGGAAGATATTCCACCCAACATTTGCACTTTTGCCACAGTCAATATGACAACAGGTATCCTTTTGAAAAATTCCAATTTTCATCTAAGATATGTAATGTATCCATAACAACTATAGGCATTTTTCATTTGAAATCTCTTTAAAATGTAAGTTACTAATGTATAAGTTTTAAAAAAGTAGATTCTTTAAAATTTTTTTATTATCTTTTTATACCACATTTCTATACTACATTTATACTGCACCATAATTCACATTTACTTTGCTTCTGGTTATCAGAAGCAAGTCTTGTGGATTATATGCTTATATTGGCTACAGTACAATGCAGATACAATTGGAGAAAGTTTACTATTTAACTTTAAGCTTATTCTACACATCAAACATCCCTTGACATATTCTATAGTTTATGTTGGTGCTGTCATTTTTAAAATCTAATAATTTTATACCTTCAGAAACCAATTTAGATTAAACATAAACATTTCTTAACCTGCTTATATTTTCAAAAATATTTTCAACTTTATGGCATTTTAAAAGAAAGCTATGTATAGATTTCTACTAAAGTCACATCTACTATAATTTTTCCTTTATTTAATTTTACCATATCTTATTATAAAATTAATACATGATTATTACTTAAAATTTTTTAAATAGAGAAAAGTAAAATGAACACAATATATCTAGTGTTCCAACATCTAAAAACAATCCTTTTTTACCTTTTTGGTAATTTTTCTTTCAGACTTTATTTTATAGATTTTTTTTTTAAGTTGGTACTATCTACACTGTGTAAACCACAACCTGAATTTTACAATCAATATCATGCAATGTTTTTCATAGTAAAATAAACTATTTGTGAATGTCGATTTGAAGGATGTTATGACAATTACAGGAGACAGGCATAGACAAGACTTAGTATAATTCATGATACGTAGTAACTAGATGTCAGCATATGGCAGCTTCCCTCTTCATCATTATATTATTATATAATACCCAACCATAAGGTTCTACCATCATAAATATAACCATCTGATTATTAAAAGATTTAGGTTATTTACATATTTTAGCTTGTAAATAATACTAGATTTGACAAATTTTGTACATAAAGCTATTTCCACATTTTACATTATTTCCTCGGGAGATTTCCAAAATTGATTTACCAAATAAAACAGGATGCACATTGCCAAAGACTTTAAATATCCATCATCAAATGTTTTGCAGAGGATTGTCCCAACTTCTACTCCTACAAACATTGTGTAAGATTGGTGCCTTCATGCCATCCTCACTGAAAGTCAGTCAATATTCTCTATTTTTTTATTGGTACATATTCATCTACTTTAATCATGTTCTTAACTATATCTGTCTCTAATGCCATATCAACTTTTTTTTATTTTTGAAGAATGTATTTGCTGACATAATTTAAGAGTAACAGGAAAAACACAAAAATAAGACAAAGAATTTCCCAATACCCTTTATACCCAATTCCCTGAATATAAGCATTTTATTGTATTTGCCTTTCCTCCCTCTGTCTCTCAACAGCTCTTTCTCTTTGGATGTAATTATATATTTTTTTCTGAAATGATTAAGAGTAAGTTGTATAAATGGTATATTGTATTTCATATAGTGAAATACACATGCATTTTATTTCATGGCATTGACATTTAAAAACTTTATTCTGAATCACCACTAATTTAGTACATGAAAAATAATATTGTGCGTTAATTTGCATTTTTCTGTTAACTAAAGTTAAAAACGTTTTCATATATTAACTAATTATATTTTTTGTTACCTGTTAACAGTACTTACCCATTATATATTACTTTTACTTATATACATTTTTGCTCACCTCCCATGTGACAGCAAGATACTAATCATTTCTCAAGAGAAGAGAAGGTCCCTGCTCACAGTAAATTTGCAATCTACTTTGATAGTAGATTCAAGAAAGTAACTTTTTTAAAAAAATACTTTTTAGCCATGGAAACTATCTTCAAATGAAATTTTACATGCAAGTACAATGAGTGAAAATAGGTTAAAAAGTAGGTTATCTGGTTGAAGTAAAGAGAGAAGACTCAGATCCCACTAAATTCCCTCTCCTTTTCCTCTAAGCCTCTCTAAGTAACAAAAACCTCCAAATGTTGCCTACTGGCAACTGTTTTAAAACGATAAATAGGGGATAAGTTTCTTTCCAAGATAGGCAAGAATTTTTATATTGGTTGTATATCAATCACTCTACTACACTTTTTACCAAAAAGTAATTACATAAGATTTCTTTCCAAATTTCTCTTTCTCTCTCTCTCTCTCTCTCTCTGTCTCTCTCTCTCTCTCTCTCTCTCTCTTTCTTTTTTAACTTATTTTGGCCACAGTCCTTCTATGGATGAAGCTATGCTTAATGTTGACATTTCTGAGAAGTTCATTATAAGACATTCTACTCACAAGAAGTGTTTTTTCATGCTCTTTCATCATAAATATCAATGGTATCACCTGAAATCAATTCATGAGTTTGTAAATCTCCACACTATTCTCCCAGCTTGTCTTCCAATGTTAATAAAGTATAAGTAAATTTGTTTGATTAAATAACCCAGCCTTCCGAAGGCTGCTGAGAACTGGTGTTCACCTCGAGGGTGGGGGATATAGGAAGTGGGAGAGTCAAGTCCCCTTGATAAAAGACAGACCAACTAAAAAATATTTTACTGACATGTAAAATAGGCTTCTGATCTCCTTTTGGGCCTCAACACCCTATAGTTTGAATCTTCTACCTTTTGTTCTCTTCCCTATTCTTTTCTAAAATGATTTTGCCTTCCTAATAAGATTATTTATTCAAGAAAACCTTGCTAGTATGTTTTCAGATTGTTCAGGAAATATGCAAGAAGAGGTTCCCCCCAAATGGAATTTATTTATTAAAAATTGTGTATTCATTCTTACATGTTTAAACTTCAGCCACCTTCAAAGTATTCTCTGTTTGATGCAATACACTTATTGAGAAGCTTTTTCCACAGCTGAAAACAGTTTTTGAACTCATCAATTTTGATGCCTTTGGGGCGGGCTTCTGTCATTCCATTGCACCTTTTCCATATTGACAAAACATTTCTTTTGAAGACTTTTTCTCATCTGGGGAAACAAAAGTCACTCAGGGCTATATTAAAAGAATAGGGAGGATGGGGCATGGGGGTAATGCTGATTTTGGTCAAAAATTGCTGAATACTCAGCACAGTGTGAGCAGGTGTGCTCGTAAATCACACATCATGAAATGCACAAATGCGTTGAAAGAATCTCCAAAAAAATTTTATCGAAGCCGAATACATCCTCTCACAACAATGCTAGCTGGTACACTGATAATGATGGATTCCTAGAGCACTTAGATAAGAGTGGGCCTGCCCTCCAAAAGATAATTCCATAGATTTTTGGGTCCCTCTCATATATCTAAGTGAATACGATATTAAGAAATTTCCTTTCAATTGGTATATTTGCTTGCTCTCTCCTAACACTATATACTCTCTCTGGGCTACATAGATTTCTCTTGAAAGTTATCTTGTAGCCGGGCTCGGTGGCTCAGCCTGTAATTCCGTGCCTTTGGGAGGCTGAGGTGAGTGGATTGCCTGAGCCCGCGGGTTCGAGACCCGCCTGGGCAAGCGAGACCTCATCTCTACAATAAATAAAAAAATCAGCCGGACGTG
>CAUYQG010193795.1:0-25563 GCA_963574415.1 Tarsius wallacei
TACATTTGTGAGTGAAATATTGTCTTCACCAATATTCTAGACTGTATATTCAAAATCCAATTTCTGTCTATACACAGAGAAGTAGTTACATTGGAAAAGAAAGTAGACATTTATGAATAAGTATAGCATTTTATATCATGAATTATAATGTTAGTAGAATGGCATTTCTAGTATTTGAAGCAACATATTTTTCAATTCTTGATCTTTTCTTCTGTGTTTTATTTATAACTATTGTTACCTAGTCCAATAAAGAACTTTGATGAATGGGCTGCCTTGAGGGACATGTGAGCTTTATGAACATCTATTTAAAGTTGATTTAACATTTCAAACATGCGTTCCTAGCCAATTGAAACAGGCCTTTCATTAGGGCAGAGGCCACAGAGGTGCTTAGCATAGACCTCAAGTTCAAAAGAGACTTCACACATAGGCTTTCAGTGTTATTTCTAAATGGGGTTAAAGAAGCATACTTGCAGGATCAAATGATAGTATTTCATCATACAGGTTTTTTTTAAAGTTAATTTTTGTTTTTTTGAGTTGAGGTCTCACTCTGTCACCCAGTTCAGTGGCATACTCATAACTTACCACAACCTGGACCTCCTGGGCTCAGGCAATCCTTCTGCCTCGGTCTCCCAAGTTGCTAGGACTACAGGTGCATGCCACCACACCTGGCTAATTTTATTTTTTGTTTTTTGTAGAGATGAGGTCTTGCCATGTTGCCTAGGCTTGTCGTGAACTCCTGGGCTAAAGCAATCTTCCCTTGTTGGATTACAGGCATGAGCCACTACCCCCGGCCTCATCATATAAGTTTAACTGTAAAAAGTAATTATTAAAATATACCATAGTTTAAGAAATTTTCGTGGGCATTTCTTTGTTTTAAATATTCTGAGGACTTCAGCAATCACCACAGCCTACCATACTGTTTTGATTATGGTAACTTTTAATATAGTTTGAAATCAGGTAGTGTGGGTCTTTCAGATGTGTTCTTCTTGTTCAAGATTGCTTTGGCTATTTGAAATATTTTGTGGTTCTATATGAATTTTAGGATTGATTTTTTTCAAATTCTGTGAAAAATGCCATTGATATGTTGATAGTGATTACACTGGATCTATAGATTATTTTGAGTAATATAAACATTATAACAATATTCTTGTTTTCTTTTCTTTTTTCCCAAGCTTTAATGAGATATATTTGGCAAATAAAAATTGTATATATGCAAGGTATACAGCATGTTTTCATATACACACATTGTGAAATGATGCTAATTAGCATATCTATCACCTTATACAGTGACCATTTTTGTGTGTTAGCGACAGCTAAAATCTATTAACAAATTTCAAGCATGCAATACAGTATTAATAACTACAGCCATCATGTTCTACATTATGTCTCCAGAACTTATTCAGTCTGCATGATTGAAACGTTGTACCCTTTAACTAATATCTCCCCATTTCACTCATCCTCCAGCCCCTGGCCACAACCATATTATTTCATTCTCAGCTTCTGTAAGTTTCACTTTTTCTAGATTCCACAAATAAGTGAGATTATGCAGTACTTGTCTTTCTGGGTCTGATCTACTCATTTAGCATAATGCCCTCCAGATGTATACATGTTGTTGCAAATGACAGGATTTCTTTCTTTTTAGGGTGGAATAATGTCATCATGTATATTCATTCATGAAATACATTATATATAATGACACAGATATTGTATATCTGTCCAATTTTCTTTATCCATTCACCTGTCCATAGACACTTACACTGATTCCATATTTTGTGAATAAGGTGGCAAAGACCATTTGAATGCAGATATCGCATTGAGATAATGATTTCATTTTCTTTGGATATATACCCAGAAGTGGGATTGCTGGATTATTTGACAGCTCTATTTTCATTTTCTTGAGGAAACTACATATTGTTTCCAGAATGACTGTATCAATTTACATTTTCATCAATAGTGTACAAGGATTTCCTTTTCTCCACACCTTCTCCACAACTTTTTATTTTTGACATCTTGATAATAGCTATCCTGACAGGTGTGAGGAGATATCTTGTGATGTTTTTGATGTGCCTTTCTCTGATGATTTGTGATGTTGAGCATTTCTTCATATATCTGTTAGCTATTTGTATGTCTTCTTTTGCTAAATGTTTATTCGTGTCCTTTGCCTATGTATTAGTACATTCTGGCTGCTATAACAAAATACCTTAGACTGAATAATTTATGAACAATAGGAATGTATTGCTCATAATTCTCAAGGCTGGTAAGTCCAAGATCCAGGCACCAGAAGATTCAGTGTCTGGAGTGGGTTTATTCCTCATACAAGGTGCCTTCTTGCTGTGTTCCCACATGGCAAAAGGACTAAAGGGGCCAACAAGTTCCCTCAGGCCTCTTTTATAAGGGCACTAATCCCATTAATGAGGGGAGAGCCTCTCAAAGGCTCCACCTTTCAACACCAGTGCACTAGGGTTTAAGATCCAACATACAAATTTGGTGGAGACAGACATTCAAACCATAGCAGTCCATTTTTAAATCAGTTTATTTGTTTTATTGCTATTGAGTTGAGTTCCTTATATATTTTGGACATTAATCCCTTAACACATATTTGGTTTACAAATATTTTCTCCCATTCTGTGGGATTTATCTTTACTCATTGTTTCCTTTACTGTAGGAAGCTTTTTAGTTTGATGTAATCCCATTTGTCTGTTTTTTTTCCATGCGTTTTTGGGGTCATGGCCAAAAAATTATTGCCCAAAACAATGTCAAGAAGATTTTTCCCTTATGTTTTCTTTGAATAGTTTTACATTTTCAGGTCTACATCTAAGTATTTAATACATTTTGTGTTGATTTTTGTAAATGGTGTCCTATAAAGGTTCAATTATCTTTTTCTGCATATGGAGATTCAGCTTTCCTAACACCACTTATTGAAGAGATTATTCTTTTCTTATGCATGCTATTGTTATATTTGTTGGAGATCAAGATCAAGTGACCCTAAACACAAGGATTTATTTCTGGTCTCTCTATTTCTTTCATTTTGTCTAGGTGTCTGTTTTTATGCCATTACCATATGTTTTGTTAACGATAGCTTTTTAGTATATTTTGAACTCAGGTATTGTGGGTCTTCCAGATGTGTTCGTCTTGCTCAAGATTGCTTTGGCTATTTGAGATCTTTAGCAGTTCTTTATGAATTTTAGGATTGCTTTTTTAAATTCTGTGAAAAATGCATTGATATGTTGATAGGGGTTACACTGAATCTATAGATTATTTTGAGTAATATGAACATTCTAACAATATTCTTGAAATCATGAGCATGATATATTTCCATTTACTTGTGTCTTTGGTTTCTTTCATCATTTTAATAAATAGTTTCTGTTGTGCAGATCTTTCACCCTCTTATAATTTTTTCTCTTTTATTTTAGTTTTGATGCTATTTTAAATGATATTGTTTTCTTAATCTTTTGTATATAGTTTATTGTTAGTGAGTAGAAATGCAACTGATTTTTGAATGTTGTTTTTTTATCTTGCAACTTTACTGAATTTATTAGTTCTAAAAGTGTTTTGTGGAGTGTAGAATTTTCAGGGATAATTTTACTTCTTCTTTCAAATTTAAATGTCTTATCTTTTTCTAGGTTATTGCCGTGACTAGGACTTTTAGTACCACATTGAATAAAAGTGTCAAGAGTGGGCATCTTTGTCTTGTTCTTGATCTTAAAAGAAAAGCTTTCAGTTCTTTACCATTGAGTATGATATGGTGTGGGCTTGTCATATATGTCTTTTATTATGTTGAGGTATATTATATATATATATATATATATTTGTTGAGAGTTTTTACCATGAAAGGATGTCGCATTTTGTCAAATACCTTTTCAGGGTCTATTGAGATAATTGTATTATTTTTATCCATATTCTGGTAAGGTGGTATATCACATTTGTTGATTTGTATATGTTGAAACATCTTTGTATCCTAGGAATAAATCCTCATTTGACCATAGTGTATGAACCTGTAAATGTGCTATTACATTTTGTTTACTAGTATTTTGTTGAGAATTTTTGCTTCTATGTTTGTCGGAGATATTAATCTGTATGTAATTTTCTTTCTTTTTTTTTTTTTGTAGTGTCTTGTCTGTCTTTGGTATCAGGGCAATTTTGGCCTCACAGAGTGAGCTTGGAAGTGTTTCCTCCTTTTCAATTTTTGAGGGGATTTTGAGCAAGACTGTTGTTAATTCCTCTTAGAATGTTTGGTAGAATTTACCAGTGAAGCCATCAGGTTCTGGAATTTTCTCTATTGGGAGATTTTGAATTGTTGATTTGGTCTCCTTAATCACTTTTGATTTGTTCAGATTTTATGTTTTTTACGGGATTCAGTCTTGATAGGTTGTAGTTCTAGAAATTTATCCATTTCTTTTGGATTATTTAATTTGTTGGCATACATAATTGTTCATACTAATCTTTTATGATTCTTTGTATTTCTCTGGTATCATCTCAGTATTGTCTCTGTGTTTACTTATAGTTTTATTTATTTGATTTGTCTTTCTATTTCTACATCTGGTTAAAGTCTTGTCAATTTTGTTAGTTTTTTCAAATAAACAACTCAGTTTCATTGACCTCTTCTATTGTTTCTCTAGTCTCTATTTCTGTTCTGATTGTTATTATTTCCTTCTTTCTGCTAACTTTGGGCTTCTTTTTCTTTTTCTAGTTCTTTGAGGTATAAAACTAGGTTGTTTATTTGAGATATTTTAAATGTTTTTTTTCTTTTTTCTTCTTATCATCATTTTATTTTAGAGACAGGATCTTGCTCTGTCATCCAGGCTGGCATGAAGTGGCAAACTCCCGAGCTCAAGTGATCACTGAAGGCTCAAGTGATCCTCCTGCTTCAGCCTCCTGAATAGCTAGGACTAAAATCATGCACCACCAGGCCTAGTTAATTTTTTTTCACTTTTTTTTTTTGAGATGAGATGTTGTTATGTTGTCCAGATTGGTCTCGAACTCCTGACCTCAAGTGAACATCCTGCCTCAGCCTCCCTAGTGGGTAGGATCATGGGCATGAGCACTGTTGTTTTTGTTTTTTTTCATGTATGCATTTATGGCTATAAACTTTCCTATAAGAACTGCATTTGCTGCATTCCATAAGTTTTGTTATGTTTTCATATTTATAAGTTTCAATCATTTCTTATTTCCCTATTTCTTTCTTCTTTGACCCATGGTTGCTCAGGAGTGTTTTTTTTTAATTTCTACGTGTGTGTAAATTTTCCAATTTTTATCTTGTTACTGATTTCTAGTTTCATACTTTAGTGGTCTGTAAAGATACTTGATATGATTTCAGTCTCCCTAAATTTTTTTGAGACTTGTTTGGTGGCCCAACATATGATCTATCCTGGAGGATCTTCCTGTGTACTTGAGAAGAATGTGCATTCTGCTGCTATTGGATGAAATATTTTAAATATGCCTATTAGGTTCATTTGGTCTACAGTGTAGTTCAAATTTGCTGTTTTATTATTTGTTTTCTCTCTGGATGATCTATATATTGTTGAAAGTGGTATACTTAAGTCCTCTGCTATTATTACATTGCTGTCTATTCAGTTCTATTAATATTTGCTTTATATACTTGCGTTCTCTGATCTTGGGTGCAGCTATATATTTACAATTCTTATGTCTTCTTGATGAATCAACCTCTTTATCATTATAAAACAACCTTCTTTGGCTCTGGTGAAAAATCGTATGCTGACCAATATAAACATAGCCAGCACTGATCTCTTTTGGTTATCATTTGCATGGAATATATTTTTTTATTCTTTCATTTTCTGTTATTTGTGTCCTTATAGCTAAGGTGAGACTCTTATAGGCAGCATCTAGTTGGATCTTGTTTTGTTAATCCATTCAGCCACTCTATGAGTTTTGATTGGAGAATTTAATCCATTTACATTTAAAGTAATTATTAATAGGTAAGGACTTACTGTTGACATTTTGTTGTTTTATGTTTTTTTTTAGCTTCTTTCTTCCTTTCTTGCTCTCTTCCTTTATGATTTTATGATTTTTTTTAGTTATATGTTTTGATTCCTTTCTCTTCATCTTTTGCATCTACTACAGGTTATTTTTTGTTTGTGGTTAATATAAAGCTTAGATAAAACATTTTATAGTTATAGCAAACTATTTTAAGCTGATAACGACTTGACTTCAACTGCATATATAAAAACTGGAGCCCAAGATATGAATGTGGGCCTGTTGCTGGGGTCCAAAGTGAAGTTGAAGTTGACTGCTCACTTTACTCTCATTTGACTATATGGAGAACATCTCTCACCAAGCTGTGCTGTGTGGGTTTGAAGAAATTTGGCATGGGCAATGTGAAACTGTCATTTTTACCTTCTTCACTGAGTACTTTCTTATTTCTGTGCTCCACCCAGGTGCTGGTGCTATAATCTTTTACTTGTAATCTTTTACTTGCTTAGTTCTTGTGAAGGTATTTCTGTGCATAGATGGTTGTTTAAATTTGTGTTTCTGAGAGGGAAGAAATGCTAGAAATTCCTGTTCCACCATGCTGGTGACTCCTGAGAATCCCAAGACTCTTAATTTCAAAGAGGATTGGGAGGAAAGATTTTGAATAAGGGAAAATATATTATTTTTTCTTATCACCTCTATGGCAGGAGAAATATTGTCTTGGAAATGAGTGTGAGATGTGAAAAGTCTACTTAGAGGATCTCTCTTTCCTATGCCTTAGAAGACTCTGTGGTCTGACGGACCCAGTGAGTATAAAGTGGGGAAGGAAAGATTCAAGGGGGTAGGATGCCTTCGCAGGTTTCTCTGTGAACTAGACTCCAAGTACCATTCTAACTACCAAGAAAAGTATTTCCAAACAAGTGCTTTCATCCCCTAATATAATATATAGTGACATACCACTGCTATGTCAGAACCACACCAGAAAGAATAATATGATAATATGCTTGCTAAAAAATCTTGACTAAGATACAGAGTGGGACTTGAATTATTTCATGCACACATGTACACATGAACACAAACATATCTGTGACCATTACATGTAGTTGTTTTTCAGAGTAAAGCTATAAAAGAAATATTATTAACCATGATTTCAAGAAAAATTGATTTGGAGCTAAGTGATGCTAGGACAACTCATAGGATTGAGTCAGGTCAACGATGAATCTGTCTAGAAGGAATTTCTATACAAGCACTGTATTAGCACTTTATTAAATGATTGCAGAGAGCATTAGGACCATGGAAGTCAATGGAGTGTCTCTTCAACTCCAGCACTCACCAATCCATCTTTCAGTGGAAGGTTTATCTTATATATAAGAAGAGAAGAGATTGAATAGAAATCTTCTTTGAAAACCAGTAGAGCCTTCTTCTTAAATTCTGCTTGTTAATAAATTTACTGGTCAGCCTCATTAGTTCCAATGGACTCTCCATGTGAGTTAAAATATAAACTGTAAGTGCTGATCTTACACTATAGACTTATTTTTAACTTCTGATCTATTGTAAAATAGGATTTCAGAGAGTTATAAAATGATCACTGATCAAATAAATAAATTTGATAAAAGTGTTTGGTCCCTCTGCAAAACATAGAAAAATAGTATTCAACTTCATGTATACTTGCATGTGAGTATATAGAAAGAGAGAGAATGAGAGAGTGAATGAGTGAGAATTTAATTTGTATATATATTTCCCTATTCAATAACTAATATAAAATATTTTGATAAAATGCTTTAAAATTGTACCACTAATTTTTCTCCCACAATACTTGCATAGTCTGAAATAGTATTTTCTAAAAATCTGGGCATTATAGTTTATAAATGATAGTTATTTAAAAATCAGAGTTTTATATTTCAGATTCTAGAAGTGTTAAGTTTTAATGAGCTGTATGTGGATCATTCATGGCAGATTTTAATTATAAGCCTGCTCTTTCTTTACAATATCCATATGACTTTTTCCCCTTAGAGTCAGGAGAGTTGGCTCAATGAGGCAAACTGATTTAAATATTAAATTCAGAAAAAATTACCTTTACACTTTTGAATCTTAGTATATGAGGTTTCCTCAGTGCTGTGCTCCTTCTACAGCATAGATAAGCAAAAGTTGACTTCATTATTACTGGGGGAATAAGCACATATTTACACTAAATTATACATTTGATTCATATTTTCTCTTTTTTTGTTTTGTTTACTAATTTAAAATACATCAGTGTTCATAATGGCTGTACTTGTACCTGACAAATCATCTGTGGCATTTATATCTAATTTGCAACCTATTTATTCTTATAGCTCACCACATATTTCATATACAATATTCGTGCCATGGTAGAAAACTAAAGTCCTGAGGCTTAGTAGCACTGTTCAAGTCAGTGCCAGCTTTTGTTTAGAGATGTCTAGCAATCTGTCAGTTTTACTTCAGGAATTATTTTCTATGATGAGAGAAGCAACTTGGTTGTTGAAAAGTTAATATTTACAAAATCATTGTCACGGGAGTATCGATTTCTACCTTCATTCTAGATCATGGTTTTGAAAATAAAGCTCTCTATAGGGCAGAGGAAAAGCTTGCTCAGACAATCAATGACAGCTATTGTGGACATATATCATAAAAAACTGATATAAAATAAATGAAATACATGGCCTACATGCATTTCCAGGTGTGTCATTTTCTGTGGAAGGGATGATTCACTGCAGTAAACATATACATGAGTTCTGTTTGAATGTATCTTTTATTCTCACTTAAAATATTTTGAAAAGCAATAATGAAGAAATGTTCATTATGCAAAATCCAAAGTTTATTACTTCTACTTGGGGCTAAAATTTAAAATATATATGTGTAAAATGGGATAAAATTTTGATTGTGCTAGCAGTAAGTTTAAAAACAATGTTGGCAACGTTTTATAAGGAAAATTCTCTAAGATATCTGTACACTATGATTATTTTTCCTAAAAGAAATACAGAAACATACACAGATGCCCATCCAGATGTGGTTGATTTTTTTTCTCCACATGGCATAATTGGCTATTATTAAGAGACAAATCTAATCAAGTTGGATAGATATTTCTTGAAATGATGCATGGTATGCGGTGCATGCTTTCATTGTGCTTCCTGCCATTACGGAATAACGTGTCTTATTCGGAAATGCAATGATCATTTCTGTTAGATCATGCTCAGTTAACCTATATAATAACACCTATATTTTGTGAATCCTTTCAGATTTCAGAGAGCTATGCCTTCCTACCAAGAGAAGCGGTGACACGATTTCTAATGAGCTGCTCAGAGTGCCAGAAAAGAATGCATTTAAACCCAGATGGAACAGATCATAAAGGTAGCCGCAGTGTCAACTAGTGAGATTTAAAGTAATTTTATTCATAATGACAATTTATATCTCACACTTTTATAAAAATGTGGTAGACTGAAACAGTTCAACAAGTCAGATCATCTCATTTATTCAAGTAGGAGGCAGTGAATTTTGAATATCCACTTACGAAGTAATTCAGTGCCCATTCTTATAAGAAAAGCAATTTCAACTGTGGCAAATAATATTTTACCTGTAATAATGTTTTAATATTAATTTATTATATGTATTTCATAGTATTTTAGATATTTTCAGCATGGAAACTTGTTCTATCAGTGTTCTTTTAAATCTACCAGTTTCTTATATCTAAAAAATTATGTCATGAGGCATTCCTTCACTATAAATTTTTATATAAAAATTATGATTTAGCTTCAATGCCCATTAAACTTATCTAGGTTATTTTGCTAAGTAAGTATTTCTCTCAGAGATTATATTAATCTCAGAGATGTATTTGAGTTAGCCCATTTCCATGTGTTGGAGGATGAATAACCTAGTCAAAAAAAAAAAAAGAAAAGAAAGAAGAAAAAAAGCAAATTTCCTTTGGTATTCAGGAAGTACCTGTAGTAAGTAAAGCAAAGGGAAAAGACAGTAATTTATTGTGTTTAATCACAATATTTGCTTTTTCATTGTTACTCAGAGTTTTTAAAAGCTCTCCTATATTTAGAAATAACTCATCTATACTGTTACTTTCTGCTAACACAAAATAACCTCTCCAGTTATTTTTCTACAATCCATCTACAATGCCATCAAGTTTTTGAACACTTGGTCTATGGAATTATATTTCAATCTGGAAAAACTGGATCATTCTGAAATTACAGGTAGAATGCAGTATAACTTCCATTACCCATTAAAAATGTTTTATTGCAGATAATGGAAAACCTCCCACTTTGGTGACCAGCATGATTGACTACAACATGCCAATTACCATGGCCTATATGAAGCACATGAAACTGCAGCTGCTAAACTCACAGCAAGATGAGGTAAAATAAAAACATTCACGTTTGTATCACTTAAATTAGAATGAAGTTTAATAACCATGACTATCATATTCAGCATGCTGGCATTTTGAAGACAGTAATTTATTTTTTAATGAATGAATGTCACAAGGGTTGCACAGATGGGGACAGTGGGCAGAGACGCCTAGTCCATGATCCAGAGTCCCCATTTTAGCACACATATCTTAGTGTTATGCAGAAATTTGTTCATTCCCAAGAAAGATTCATTTTCCATAGTAGTCCACCACTGAGCTGGCCTTGTAAAGTGCTAGAAAGTTCAGAGGGGAAAGGTTCAGAGTAAAGTATCTCAAATAAGTGAGCTTCTAAGAAAATTTAAGTACAAAGACTGTTTTTCCTGGCAATCAGAAAAGTAGATATTACAGATATTTCAAGTACAAGCATTTCTCTACCTTTCAAATCATACATATATTTTAAAGTTACTTTTCAGTTTACCATTATTCTATATATTTGTGTGTTTACTTCCCTGCATTTTCTAGAGACCTTTTGTAGTGATTCTTCTTAATTGTGGTGCTTTGATGTTTCAAATTATTTAATTTTTTTTTTGAGTTGGAGTCTCACTCTGTCGCCCAGACTGGAGTGCAGTGGCACGCTCTTGGCCACCGCAGTCTTGACCTGCTGGGCTCCGGCGATCCTTCCACCTCAGCCTTCCAAGTAGCTGGAACTACAGGCGCGCGTTACCACGCCGGCTAATTTTTTTTCTAATTTATTGTAGAGATGAGATCTCGCCAAGTTGCCCAGGTGGATCTCGAACCCACGGGCTCAGACAATCAACTCACCTCAGCCTCCCAAAGTACGGGATTACAGGCTGAGCCACGGAGCCCAGCTTAAATTATTTAATTTATGCAGTGAGAATCTAGTAACCTGCTGGCATGTATTAATACTAAATGAGTAGTTGTTGAATATTCTTTAGGATTCCAGTTAGCTACCTGTTTTGACTGAAGTATCTCAAAGACAAAGACAGGGACTAAATTATATATGTGCCCTGCTTATATTCTCCCAAAGACATCATGATACCTGTATATTGTGTATGTGTAAATATATTTGTAAATCCTTGTTAACTAGTTAGTAGCCATTGATTAATAGAAATATTCAGATGATCTATATTAGGAATATATTCTCCAGCTAATACAACTATCTCCTTGAAATTTCTCCAGAACAAGGCATGTGATTAAATATTTATTTTTCAAATATAGAATTATTTGCTAAGGTATCATTCAATTCTTTTAAAATTGCTTTGTTGAGCTAACCTTATTCATAAAACTCATGTCACATTTTCAGTTTTCCTCTGTATTTGAGCAAGTTTAACCTTAAAGCAGTATTTATAACATTGTTTGACCTCACTAGAATGTATTCAGCCTACACTCCATTAAAAAATTCATATGAGTGCAGTGGCAGTATCAGATTACATATTGCCAGATGGTTACATATAGATAATTGAATCAATAGTAATACAATCATTGGGTTAAAGACATCAAAGACAATTTTAAAAATACTAATGTCTGTTCATCCCTAAGAAAGAAAATAATTATCTCCATAATTCATTATATAATTGAAAAAAATTTAAGTCTCATAAACTAGTTAGAACTGTCAGATAATTTGTAGCAAGCTCATTTAGATGTTGATATGTTTATTTCTGGGCTAAAAAGTACGAAGATCCACTTTGTGCCAACAAAAGTATCCCACGTATGCTAATCTCTTCTGGTTTCTAAAAAATTACAAGTATTTTACCAAAAGAAACGAATCCTTTTAAGTTTGCAACTGGATTAGGAAAATAACTCTTATCCTTACATTTTGAAAATGCTAAATTAGATGTACGGTGCCTTAAATATTTAGATATTTGGCTAGTTAAATAATATATCCAAGAGCTTTTGAAAATTGTGATTATGGAAAGATAAGAAAGAGGTTCAGGAAATAAGGTCACATTAAAATGGAATTTAAGTGAAATATTCCTGTGTGATAAATTATATTTAGATTTGGATAAGCACTAATCCAATCAGCTCAGCTAATATTTACTCAGTACTGTCTATGTATCTGGTACTCCTAGAGAAAGGCAGAGAATAAATTGACAAAAATCTTTCCTTTACAAAATATATCTTCTAGAGGCAAGAACAGACAATAAAGAAAAAAATGAACAGAGTTATATAAGAAGATGCTAAATACTATTAAAAGAAATAAGAAAGGCCAGGAATAAGACTCCTTTTAGAACAAAGGGTCATGTTTTTAAAAGACTTCATGGAAAAGATGTCACTCCAGCAGAATTTGAAGAAGTGATGTATGTATATACCACAGGTTTGGGAGGTAGGTACATGTTGGGTAGCTGTAGGGACAGCAAGATAACAAACATAGTTGGAACATAGTTGGAACATAATGAACAAAGACAAAAAAACGAAGAGAGGAATTTAAAGAAATAGAGGAAAATGAGGTTATGTAGGACTTCATATTTTAAGAACCTTTAGATTTTACTATGAGTAATATGGGGAGTCATTAGAGGGTTTTGAACAGAGAAGTCTTGTGATCGAATCTATATTTTAACATAATCCTGTGGGATGAGAACAGACTGAAGAGGAGAAAATGGATGCAAAAACGCCAGTGAAAAGTTATTGCAGAAATCAGTGTGGTTAAGGAGTTAACACAACTCTTTCTTCTTCTGCACAAGGATTTGGATTTTGGGTAACTTTTGAGCTTTGTTTTCTCATAAAATTGATAACATTGAAATGATACACAAGTAGTTTGTTTTTATTTTTTAATTGTGTTGCTAGGCAACATTACTATGGCAAAAATGATTTCAACTGGTAAATTGTGTCAGAAGTCTAGAAATATCTGGTTAGACACTTTAGGTTTTCTTGAGTTGGATGACTCTTGTAATTGGCATCTCGTTTGTGGGGACCATCAAAGCATTAACTGTGGCATTCTAAGAAATTCCATTTCTTTGGGGGCATTGAGCTTCTTTGCCGGTTTCCCAAATTATCCAATATAATTAGTATTTCCTTGTCCCTATGTTATCACAGGGAGCACTAAAGAAAATAGGTCTAATTAACCATGTACACTGCTACATGACCCTTGCAAGAACTTTCATGAAAGAAAAAATACCTGATGTTGCCTGGCTTGCAAGTTGTTTTCTATACTATGTTCTCCTAGATGAATCTGATGCCAAGGGTGGTCAATGGTAGTCTTATGAGCATACATTTTAGTTGGATTTATCAAAAGCCCCTGATGGATGTCTCAAATATAGGAAAGAAGATGATAGTGGCCTGGATAGGCAAGGTAGTAGTTAAAATAGTTAAAAGAGTGAGGTTATGGATATATTTTAAAATGTGCTGATAGATTGCATGTGAAATGTGTAAGAAAGTCAAGAGGCAATGATGACTCCAAGGTTTTTAATCTGAGCAAGTTGAGGAGAATTGCTCTTCACTAGTGTAAGGAAAATTGGGAAGAACAGATTTGAGGTATAATGTCAGAAGTTCAATTGTGAGTTCTTTATTAGATAGAAACCCAAGTAAATTTGTGAGGTTTATTAAGCACTCACGTAGATTTGACAATTACACAGCTGATGTGGAATTAAGAGCAAAGGACTATGCTTGACATGTACCCAAGCACCATCAGCAGGTAGGATATAAAATCACGTACCTGAGGGTATTACCAAGCTAATGAGTGTAGACTGAGGAACAAAGCCCAATAACTTCCATTGGAAATTCCAGTGCTATGGCATTTGGCAAATAAGGGGGAACTAAAGAAGATACTGAGGAAGAGCAGTCAGGGTGCCAGCAGGAAAATCAGGAGAACTTGTGAACTAGAAGAAAACTGAAGAAGATTTATCAAGGAGTCTAGAGGTATGCATTGTGTCAAATCAGCTGATGTCTATTTTTTTTTAAAAGAGTGTAAGTTAAATTTGCATCTTGCCTTGTGAAAGTCAATGGTGTCCTTTACCAGGGCAGTTTGTGTGATGTGGTAGGGATAAAAGTTTGATTGGAGTGGGCATAAAAGAGAATTAGAGGGAGCAAGACCACCGGAAGAGTTTTTGCCATGAAGGGGAGCAGAGAAAGGGGGTAGAAGCTGCAGGGAGAATGAAGACAGGAGGCGTTTATTATATTTATTTTCCCAAAATCAGAGAAATGATAACTTATTTGCATGCTGATGGGAATCATGCAGCAGAGGAAAATTATGATGCAGGAAAGAGGAAGGAGAATTGATGAAGCAACATCCTTGGCATTAGTAGGGAGAGTTTCTTGTACAAAACTGGGAGAGTCAGCACAAACAGGAGGGACCAGATAGTGGTAGGTAGATGGAAATGGTGTGGAGGCTTTGGAAGTGTTCTTCTGTTTGCTTCTAATTCCTCAGTGTAAAAAGAAGCAAGAGTGAGAATGTTTGGAAGTTTGAGAAGAGGATGTGCAAAGTAGAAATCTTGACAGCAGGGAGTGAATAGACCAGGAAAAAGAGCTTATTTTGAGTCAAATGGGCTTATATTTAAAGTGAAATCATTTTAAGTAATTGTGCATCTCCACACTTCACTCCACAGGACCAAGGGTAGAGTAAGGGGAAGATAGGAATTAAACATGCTTAGATTTTTTTCAAAAAGAGTGGAAGTGCTATGCAAAAGTATGATTAAAATAACAAATCATGGAATCCTAACCACTTAAGAAGGTAAGTGAGGTTATGAGAGAGGTGGAGTAAGAGCAGGGGAGGTCAGTGAAAAAGGGTTATACATATCAGCGGGATAGAAATTGTGTTGGAATTGGAACACTAGAGCAGGAGGTCTGGAAAATTGGAGATGCTGTACAGTGAGTGAGATGCTTGACATTGAGATTATAGAATGTTTGCAGTTGTTGGTAGTAGAATGCCTAAAACAGGAGTTTGAGAGCAAAATGGCTAGGAGTTATTTAGGAAGAGTTCATGGTTGTGAGAGGCCAGGATATTTAAAGAGATAGTAAAATCATCAGGATTAAAGCATAAGTAGTATTGAAGTGAGTGAAAGGGAGCCTGAATAAATCTCAAAGAAAAGAAAGGACTGACTTGGAGGATGTGGTAGCTAATTGCATCAAATATAGGGTAGTGCTCTTTATTATAAATTTTGTTAACTATTTTGTAAATGGATCAATATTTTTTAAAAAGACTTTGTGGACTGTATTGTATGCTCCAGAGGCTTTACAGTATTTACAATCCAGATTTACTACACAACCAATGGCACTTTGTTCATTTCCATTTTGTGGATGAGGCACCGCGACTTTGATCTAATAAAACTTACCCCAAGGTTAAAACTAATGCAGAACAGATAGGATATTTGAACCTGGGTACAACTGACTTCAGAGCCCAGCCAAGGTCTTCCTAATCTGCAGCACATCTGTTTTAAATAATTAACTATTCGCTTTTTTGAAACAAGTTAATGTAAATAGAATTATATGTAGCCCAAAGGGGGAAAGGTAGATGGTTTTTAGTTATCTTTTGCTGTATAACACCTCAAAAACTTAGTGACCTAATATAAAATTGATTTATATTTTCTCATTATTCTGTGGGTTAAGAATTCAGAGACTTTAGCGAATTTCTTTTGTTACTCCTGACATAAGCTGGGATCACTCATTCAGTTGTAAGTGATTCAACTGGTAGCTAGACTGAGCTGGAGAGTCAAAGAAAGCTTCATTTAAGTATCTGGCTTCTCGAAGCTCCCTTCCATGACTTTTCATTCTGTCTTCATGTAGCTAGTTTGGGCTTCCTCGCAGTGTGGTGATCTCAGGGTAGTCAGATTTCGTACATGACACTGGCTTCCAAGTGACAGGAAGTAGAAGCTCTTTAGTTGTCTAGGACAGAGTGTCACTTCTGCCACATTCTAGTGATCAAAGTAAATATCAAAACCAGCTTAGTTGCAAGAGAAGGAGAAATAAGTACTGCCTCTTGATCTGAGGAATTGCATGCGTGTGCAGGAAGGAAAGGCACCCATCTTTGGAAATTTTCCATTATGATGGTCAATAACCACTAAAAAAACTCAAACTTTTATATTAGCCAAAACAAATGTTTAATTAATTAACTTGTTATTTGGGGCTTACCACATTGAGAAAGATTTTTAAAAATATAGTGTCCAATATAAGGTCAGTTGACCATCTTATAATTTGTTGGTAAGAGTTTAAACTGGAACGAACTTTTTGGGAAAGAGTTTGACAGTCATTATTAAGAACTTTTCAAAGATATTTATATGATTTGAAGAGAAATTTATACTAGGAAATTCATGTATTGAGATGTTTACTGCATTGGTATAGTGAATGACAATATATTTTCAAGATTTAGCAATGAGGAACTGTCAAATCTGCAATGTGGTCATCAATAGCCACATGTGAATGTTTAAATTTAATTGAAAAGTAATTAAAATAAACCAAAACTAAAAATTCAGGTTTTAAGTCACAGGAACCACACTTTAATACTCAATAGCTACATACTACTAATAGCTACCTTATTGAATATAGAATATTATAGAATAATTCCATCATTGCAGAAGGTTTTCTTGAACAGCACTGAGCAAATAAACAGCCTTGAATTCACTCATGACGCTTATTGAAGAACCTCACCCCAAATTCTAGGTCTGGTGTGTGGAACCTGGAGATCTGAATTTTTAACAAGATTTATACTCATGCACGCTAAGTTTTAAGGTGATGCGTTTCATACAAATGCTAATAATACAGGCTTTTATTTGACTTGAGCAGAAGATAAGTAAAAAAAAAAAGAAAAAAAAATTTACAGAACGATGAAATGTGTGAGAATGGTTTCCAAGCAGCCTTTTGGGAAACCTATATGCTTGATTGAGTAGCTTACACCTTATTTGATGGGCAATGGATAGGGCTGCAAGTTTATGAGCAGAGAAGTGCCACATTTTGAAATGGGAAGATTAAGCTGGCAGTAGTTGAGAGGCAAGACTGGTGGGAGAGAAACCAAAGGTAGGTGGGCTAACTAAGGAACTACTGTTACATAGTTCAGAAATAGGGAAAATAAGATTTTGAACAAATCAGGACAACAGCAGTGGAAATCAATAGGTATATGGGAGAGGCTAGAGTGAAAATCCAGAACTTGAAAACTGAAATGAAATATTGGACAGGTCGGAAGCATACATTTCAAATAACTTCTCAAGAAAGAAAGTGCAATTTTAAAAGGAAAAAGACTGAAATGAAAATTTTTTGTTACAGTTAAATATTTGTTCTAACTTTTAAAAATTAAGATTCAAGAACACAGAATTACAATGGTGGTTGGTCGTGGCTTTATTAGCAAGAGATTTTAGTCACATAAGAAATAAGATCCCAATAAATCCTGCTTCTTAAAAAAAAAAAAAAAAGAAGTAAGATCCATTATATGATGTGAAGTATTTTCTCTGGCTGTTATATAAAACAAAATAGATACTCATACAGGAAAGTTTTAGATGAATGACCTAATGATCATGAATAAAATAACATCCTATCAATTATATAAAGTTTTCCAATTCCTTACTCTTAGAAACTTTCTGTAGTCTCTTCCTTGTATACTTTGTGTTATCTCTATGTTAATTTTAAAAGCTCACAAGCTTGTATTTCATATGCCTTTGCTACCTTTTATTAAAACATAATCATGTAATCAGTTAATAATTAGAATAGAACTTACAGAACAAATATAAGCAGTTAGTTTCATTAAAACTCTCTATAAAGGTATAACAATTGATATTCTAATTAGGAGTAGAATTGTGAGAAGTGAATCGTATTTCATAGGTAATGATGGAGGATTTTGAATATCAATCATTAAACCACTTATGTTGATGAATACTTTAAAATGGTAATTTTTTTTGTTAAATGGCAAAAATATGTAACAACACATTTGGTTACATAACCATTTTAATCTCTTATCCAAATTTCCTTAAAACTATGCTGACAAGAGTGTCATTTATTGGTGATAAAATATATGTTGATTACTTATGATATGCTATAGCAGTTTCAAAACCATTTCGCAGAACAGGGACTGTGACCTAAATCTTTGTGTTTAACTCTTCTCACACACACACACACACACACACACACACACACACACACACACTGTTATATATACATTTTTAAATATTTTTATATATGCCATATAAATGTTATTTTACTAGATTACATATAGTTAGCTGTTTGTGACCTATATGACAAATATTTATAAAGATGATGTTTATAATATGCAAAATATATGTAGAGCACACAGCTACTTTAGAAACACCTGTTGGTCGCCTTTACAATTATACTTAGTTTTTTTTACTGTATTGTGTGTGTTGATATAATATATGTGCATCTTATTGTATACTGTAGAATTTATTGTATATTCTGCAAGGCACTATTAAACAGTTTTATTGTGCTTATTATGTACTTGACATTGTTCTAACTACTCAAAATATAGTACACCCCCTCAACCCTCATATAACTATGAGACTGGCCCTATTATTATTCCTATTATATAGATGAGGACATTGAGGCACAAAAAGTTTAGGTAACTTACTTAAGGCAATGTATTTAATAAGTGGTAGAGCATGGAGCTAAATCCAGGAAGTCTGGCTCCTGAAATACTATGCATTACTACTATGCACAGACACTATCTATGGCATTTGTAATGGAAATCTATGTTATCTATGGTATGTGTGTATCTATATATATGTATCTGTATATTGTGCACACTGATAATATATATTGAAGTCCACACTGAGATTTCTAATTTTTTCTCTTTTACATATATTTTGCATATTATATATAATATATATTTCAGATGCTTTGGATTTTTTTTTAAATTTAGAATTGTTGAAAACAATGTACTGAGAGAAGGCATGCCACCATGAGAAGTCTATGTGGCTGACCATCCAGGTCTCACAGTGTGATGTTTTCATGCCGAAATAATAAAGAGCTGGTACTACTCAGTGTGTCCAGACATGATCAGACCTTTGGTAAAGGAGGAACACCAAACCCACCTGGGCCTGACCTATGAATCAGAGTGGCCATTTATTAGTCTACCAGACTGCTCCTGTCCCCCAATCATAGAAATTTCTTTGCTGATACCAAGATATCATTTATGAAACCAAGGTAACTCTTCCTATTCAAATAAGATGTTTTCTCAAGGCTGAGTGACTTCAAATGAATTACATTTCTGGTATATAATAGTGGGAGAAATTATTTTACTTTCCTGTGCCTCAATTTATTCATTTGTGTAATTGCATGAATATTGTGACCTGACTTATAGGTTGTGATGAAGATTGAGTGATGAAATATAAAGAACAGTGTCTGCAACATAAATAGCAGCACTACTCCTGCTAATTATTATGTTAGTGTTCAACTCTCAGATCAAACATTTACAAACTAAAGTCAAACCTGGTGATTTTGATTAAACATTTATATTTTACACAACTTTCACAGGCCTTCTTGCCTACATAAGCACACCAATAATCAGTTATCCAAAAGGAGCCTGTTTCAGTAAAATGACTGCAATAAAATATCCTAGATCTGGTTTAAGTTAGTACATGATGGGTTTTCATAAATTGGCCATTTGGAAGACAGGTCTCTGGGAATTTAGCCATTTTGTAAACTGACTTTTAATAAACGGATCTAGCACAATTTTACCTAGAACTGCTTTTATGGGGTTGCAGTGCAATTTATATTCACTTGTAAAGAAAGAAGGGGTGTACTAAGGTTACCTTGCTCTCCATCACATAGGGACTTTGACTCTAGACATGTAAGTTTCCCATTATTAGAATCTATCCTGTCTGCCCATGAGAAATTGTTATGAAGTCCTTTCTTATTGCATTCTAAGACTTTTGCTTATAACATTTTATTGTTATTTAGTTTTTAATCAAAACTTGTATTTCTCTTTATGCTTTATGATTGCTTCTTTTATAAGATTGTTAGTATAAAATACATTATTTTACTATTCAGGCTAATTCTCAAACCACACTCTTCCTAAGAATTACCTTTAAAAATGTGCATGAACATAGACACGCTGTCTGAATATTCACAAGTCTTGAAATTCTTTGAAGGGAAAAATTAATCTATTGCTTCTTATTTTAAGCATCTATTAGTCTGTAACATATATTACTGAATTCTGTAGAAGCTTACTTACTGGTTAACCTCTACTTGACCCTGTAGATAAAACGGTCATTATTTGAATACATTATATTTTATGATGCTTGATGATATTTTAAAACCATTTTCAGGATGAAAGTTCAATAGAAAGTGATGAATTCGATATGAGTGATTCAACACGGATGTCAGCTGTGAACTCTGATCTTAGTTCCAATCTTGAGGAAAGAATGCAAAGTCCTCAGACTCTTCATGGCCAGCAAGATGGTAAGCCTTTCACATTGAACAAACAAAAACACAATTAGTCAGAAATTATTAAAACAACAACCACCTCTTAACTCTTGTGTCTACTTTTTTCTTTCAGTTTATCTTATTTTCTTTGGGTACACAGGGTATATCATCCACTTCAATATTTTTTATTCAAGTAGTTTGTTTAAATCTGAGGTGTTTGATCAATAAATTGTTATCAGTTATAAATTCCAAGCTAGGCTCTGTCTTGCTCCCTAAACTTAAAATTTTTTATGTGTTATATCAGTGCAATTTGGATTACTGTGATGATATGTTCTAGCTTGGCCTTCTTGTATCATCATTCTTCTGACTAAAGTAAGAATTTAAAGGTGACTAAAGTATTAATTTGGAAGTTTTTCTTTTATGTAAAAGTCAAGTTGCAATTAAGAAGCACTAGATATTAAAGGACAATTTTACAAGGGTGATGTTGCTAAGCAGAAGATATTTTGCTGTGATTTTGAACTACTTTATCCAGCTGTTAAAACAAGAAAGATCATAACCTCTTAATCCTGGGTTCATTGAAAATTCATGAATCATACCATTGTACTTGATAGGAAGAAAGCTAGATCTGTAGAGAAAGTAGATGTGGTAGCTAACATTTTAGGCCTAATATTTTCAGAGATCTTTGAAAACTCACTTTGTGGATTTTTATTTTTATCAGTATAAAAGTATATATACAAGTAAGTATGCCTTATTTGGATAACTATGGATGGAAATTAAAGATTATAAATAGAAAATAATTGGTCAATTTTGTTAGTTTATTATTTGTATCATTAACAGGTATACATGAACTTTTTGACTATATAGTTTTGTGGTTACATTTGTAGATAGAGGAAAAAAAACCTTTTCCTTACTTTTTCTTTTTTGTTGTTGTTGAGGTTTTAAAGATCTTTTTTTTATATTCAAATATTTTTTAATATGATATTGTGGGGTACAGTTAAGGGTTAGGTATACAAATATGCTTCGTTCAGGCACCCTTGTTGATAAGAGGTGTCTCCCCAGCCCCAGACAGATATTTACTACCATTAAAACCCTGCTGCAAAAGATTGCTGTGTTTCTAGATGCTATCTGTGGTCCATTTTGTTGGCAAGGCTTAAGACATCTTTAGTTTTAAGCATATAGAAATTCCAAAAAATAGGGGACTTTTCTTTTTCTCTCTAAAAGATGTAGGTATCCTTGTTATTGAGAGTTAGGAAAAAAAGAGGGGTGCATTGATTACCAGTGACTTTACGATCGTATCTTACTACACAGTAGAATGGCTATTGCAATGGAAAGGATATTTATTTGGGGATATTATAAGAATGAAGCTCTTCTGATTTAGGTATAAATTATCTCTTTTCTTCTAAAACATAAGTAGACATTCCTTAGATTGTGTGTGTGTGTGTGTGTGTGTGTGTGTGGGTGTGTGTGTGTGTTTTGAGTTGGAGTCTCACTCTGTCGCCCAGACTGGAATGCAGCGGCCGCTCCCAGCCACCGCAGCCTTGACCTGCTGGGCTCCAGCGATCCTTCCGCCTCAGCCTTCCAAGTAGCTGGAACTACAGGCGCGCACTACCATGCCCGGCTAATTTTTTGATTTATTGTAGAGATGAGGTCTCGCTTGCCCAGGTGGGTCTCGAACCCGCCGGCTCAGGCAATCCACTCACCTCAGCCTCCCAAGGCGCGGGATTACAGGCTGAGCCACCGAGCCCGGTTGTGTGTGTGTGTTTTAATGGCAATTGTATGACACCAGGATCATAAAATAATGGAAATATACTTAACAATGTATACTACCCTAATCATTTATTTGTTTATATATTTTATCTGTTCATGTCCTCAATATTTTTAATCTATGATTTTTGAGAATACAGAAAATGGGAGGGTATCTTGCACCATGAAAATTCATTGTTTTCTTGAATTTGCAAGTTGTGAATCTTTAGCTGGGGCACAGCTGATGTGATATAAATCTGTGTTGATTTTAATAAAACACAACGGAATAACTACAAATATTACTTACTCTTAAGAAAAGCACAGTCTCATGATATGTTGATTAATGCTTCTAGGGTAATAACATATCTAATTGTTCCCTCTCCAACTTAGGCCTAACCTTTCTCTTACATGTTAGATGCCTTCTTCACACTTCTCGCAGTTTTCTTTTGGCATTATCTTTCTTTCTCCTGCGTCAAAAAGTTTCTGCACTCTGCTGAATTAGTATCTGCATACAATCATATAAAAAAGATTCCTTTTCATAGAGCCCCCATTGGTTCTATCTTCATCTGTTTGTGCTGTTATAGTAAAGTACCTAAGACCAGATAATTTTTTTTCTTTATTTTAAAGATGTGGGGTACAATTCAGGGTTAGGTATACAAATGTTCATTATGTAGGTACCCTTGTTAATGAGGTGTGTCCCCCCTCCACTGGCAGTTTCCCTCAACTGCCAATTCTACCCTCTTTCCACCAGCAGTTTCCTACTACTGCCAATCCCTTTCTTATAGTATTATGATAATTGTTCACGGTCCACTTATGAGTGAGAACATATGGTATTCTGTTCTTTGTATCTGTGATAGATTATTGAGTATGAAAGACTTTAAATCCGTCCAAGTTACTGCAAAGTTCACATGTTTGTCCTTCCTTAT
Source organism: Tarsius wallacei (assembly GCA_963574415.1). Classification (NCBI taxonomy): domain Eukaryota; kingdom Metazoa; phylum Chordata; class Mammalia; order Primates; family Tarsiidae; genus Tarsius; species Tarsius wallacei. Next base: position 23,287 of record CAUYQG010193795.1, read on the forward strand.
GGCTGCATAATATTCCATTATGTATATGTACCACATTTTTTTAATCCAGTTCAGCTTCGATGGGTAGCATGGTTAGTTCCATGTTTTTACTATTGTGAACAGAGCTGCAACAAACATGCATGTGCAGGTATCTTCTTTGTAGAGTGACTTGAGTTCCTCTAGGTATATTCCCAATTGGGGGTTTGCTGAGTCACATGGAAGGTCAATTTCTGGTTCTTTCAGAAATTGTCACACTGTCTTCAAAGAAGTTTTACTAGTTTGCATTCCCACCGGCAGTGTAGAAGGGTTCCTTTTTCTCTGCATCCTCACCAGCATCTGTTGTTGTCTGTTGTATTAATGATGGCCATTCTTACTGGGGTTAGGTGGTATATCAATGTGGTTTTGAATTGCATTTCTCTGATGATTAGTGAGGCTGAGCACTTTTTCATTTTTCTGTTGGCTGCCTGTACATCTTCTTTTGAGAAGTATCTATTCATGTCTTTTACCCAGTTTTTAATGGAAATCTTTGTTTTTTTTCTTTTTGGCGCCTTTGAGTTCCTTGTAGATCCTTTTTATTAGGCCTTTGTCAGATATACAGTTGACAAATATTTTTTCCCATTCTATGGACTGTCTCCCTGCTCTCTTGATGGTTTCTTTTGTTTTGCGAAGCTTGTCAGTTTGGTGAGGTCCCACTTGTCTATCTTATTTCTTAGGGTATGGACACTTAGGATTTCGATCAAGAATTAGTTTCCAGTTCCGATTTCCATAAGGGTGTCTCCTGCATTTTCTAAGGTTCTTACAGTTTGAGGTTTTACATTTAGCTCTTTGATCCATTTAGAGTTAATTTTTGTGTGTGGAAATCTTCTGCATGTGATCAGTCAGTTTTCCCAGCACCAGTTACTGAATAGGTTCTCCACTCTCCAGTGGTTGTTGTTGGAGGCTTTGCCAAAGATGAGTTGGTTAAGAAATTGAGGCTTTGCTTCCAGAATCTCTATCCTGTTCCATTGGTCTATATGCTTGTTCTTGTACCAATAACAGGCTATTTTGATTACTGTAGTCTTATAGTAATGTTTGAAGTCTGGAAGTGTGATACCTCCTGCTTTGTTTCTTTTACTAAGGATTGTTTTGGCTATTCATGGTCATTTATGTTTACATATGAATTTCTGTATTGTCGTTTCCAGGTTTGAGAAAATTGGTAATTTAATGGGTATTGTATTGAATCTGTAGATTGTCTTTAGTAGGATGGATATTTTAATAATGTTGATTCTTCCTATCCATGGGCATGGAATATTTTTCCATTTGTTTGTGTCTTCTTGGATTTCTTTGAACAGTGTTTTGTAGTTCTCATTGTAAAGGTCTTTCACTTCTCTGGTTAGGAAGATGCCGAGGTATTTCATTCTTTTTTTTTTTTTTTTTTTTGGTGGCTATTTTGAATGGGATTGTGCTTTTTATTTGGTCTCTGCCTGCTTGTTGCTGGTGAATAAGGATGCAACTATCTTTTGCACATTTATTTTGTACCCTGAGACTTTACCAAAGTTCTTTATCAGTGCAAGCAGGTTTTTAACAAATTATTTTGAATTTTCAAGGTATAGGATCATATGGTCAGCAAAGAGGGATAACTTGACTTCCTCTTTCGCTATTTGAATACTCCTGATTTCCTTCTCTTGTCTAATTGCCCTAGCTAGGACTTCCAACACAATGTTGAACAAGAGGGGTGAGAGTTGGCAGCCTTGTCTTGTTCCAGTTTTCAGGGGAAATGTTTCCAGTTCCTGTCCATTTAGCAATATGTTAGTTGTGGGATTATGGTAGATGGCACTTATTATTTTTAGTTATGTTCCTTCTATACCTAGGTGTTTGAGGGTTTTAATCAAGAAGGGATGCTGGATTTTATCAAAAGTTTTATCTGCATCTAACAAGATAATCATGTGGTTCTTGTTTTTACATCTGTTGATGTATTTAATTACATTTATGGTCCTGTGAATGTTGAACTAACCCTGCATTCTGGGGATGAAGCCTACTTGGTTGTGGTGGGTAATATTTGAGATGTGTTTTTGGATCTGATTTGCTAGAATCTTGTTGAGGATTTTTGCATCTATGTTCATAAGGGATATTGGCCTATAGTTCTCTTTTTCTGTTGGATTTTTACCCGGTTTGGGTATCAGTATGATATTAGATTTGTAAAATGATTTTGGGAGAATTCCATCTTTCTCAATTGCCTGGAATACTTTCATTAGTATTGGTATCAACTCCTCCTTGTATGTTTTTTAGAATTCTGCTGGAAAGCCATCTGGTCCAGGG